>OMKL01084826.1:2831-13680 GCA_900302295.1 Parasudis fraserbrunneri | reverse complement strand
CCCCCCCCCCCCCCCCAACTCGCTCTATTTTTCACAGGTCTCCAGGCTTGAGGGTCAGGTGACACGCTACAAATCTGCATCAGAGAATGCAGAGAAAATAGAGGATGACCTAAAGGCAGAGAAACGCAAGCTACAGAGAGAGGTACTTTCCCCCTAACCCTCCAAACATCAGGGTCCATATTCACAAGGCCTCTCAAAGTGGGAGTTCTGATCTATTCAGCTCCAGTCTATTCGTTTGAATAAGACACGTGTTCCTGGTCATTGACCACAGATCAGCACTCCTACTCTGGGATGCTTTGTGAATACGGGTCCACGAACCCGACGGCTTCTTAATAATATAGAGAAAAAAAGAGCAGAATTGATATTGAAATTGTCTGACCATCTCAGTAGAACATGAAGGTGTACTCAGGTGCACATATGTGTTGTTGATGATATACAAGTCTTGCTTATTTATCATACTAATTCTAAACTGTCCTGTTTTATTTCTCCCCGTATGAAATGACAGTTGCGGTCAGCACTGGACAAAATAGACGAACTTGAGTCTAACAACAGCCACCTAAACAAAAGACTGGAGAAGATTAAGTCTAATCGCACCACTGCATCGACTCCATAGCAG
The DNA here is from genome assembly GCA_900302295.1 of Parasudis fraserbrunneri. NCBI lineage: Eukaryota > Metazoa > Chordata > Actinopteri > Aulopiformes > Chlorophthalmidae > Parasudis > Parasudis fraserbrunneri. The sequence goes on along the minus strand of OMKL01084826.1, from coordinate 13,064 downwards.
TGACCTCGCTGATAAACTCCGCCCTCTATGTGTCCAGCGCCGGCTGATCACTTGGCAAGAATACCCTGCATTTTTTTGAAGGGGGGGTCACTCTTTTTTCTGTTTTTTGTTCGCCTATTCGCAACCATTTTTTTGGAGAAACTGAATTATCATAAGCGCAGAAGCACACAATTACAGAACACAAACACATACAACGTGCCATTTCTTCATCTTTGTTTTCCAATGAGAATTCTTCACTGAGTCACACTGTATGAGATACCCGGAGAATTCCCTTGAGTAGTAGTGTTACAAATTATTGGGAAAGATGATGTTCGCGTGCCTCGTGTCCTGGGACATTAAGTTATTCGAACCACTGCGGTATCAGAAGAAAAGGGTAGCATTGCTCTGCGCCATGACTGAGGGAAATGGGACACGTGGGGCATCGTGGGGAAAGGGCGGCGTCAAGGGGATCTCCCTTGAGCAACGTTGTCGTCTGTTCTGTCCTCCAGTGTAAGAGAAAAAGTGCTTCACCGCCCTCTTTCTGGATCTTTTTCTACTGCCTCATGCCTGAGAAAAGTGAGGGTCTGATTGCATGTCTCAATCGACTGGTAGTTTGTGTCTTGGATGAGAGAGCAAATTTGTGTGCGAGTGAATTTTTTCTTTTTCTGCTCTTCTATTCTGCATTTTTTTTCGCATCTGCGTCCAAAGCCAAAGTATAAAAAAAGGTTTGTATGTTTGTCTGTGATTTTCTCTCTCTCTGTTTTTTTTTTTTTTTTTTTTATCCCTTGTCTACAAATGCTTTGTTCAGTTTATGGTGAACAACCTCATGGCACAATCAGTAACAATAATCATCACGCAAAACAAACCTGCACTTGTAATTCACCAACTTTTTAAATTCAGATTTATTCCTTTTTTTTTTTTTTTTTACATAGTAGCCTGATAAAGGTTTTAAGTCATGTGAATGTACAGGATGAGTGGTTGACATCCCATGTGGCCTGAATTGACCCACTGACATGACAAGTTCCAGAACCATGTGCAGACCATTTCAGTGGAATGTTTGATGCGTTGCTAGGGAACATCTTGGACTACAGTTGATTTTGTGTAGCAGTGCTAGAATAATAAGAGGAGGATGGGTTGGTGTCGTCATAGAAACGTTCAAAAATGTTTTCCCCTGTAACCGCTGGGAGACAACGCACTGAAAGAAGTAATGTCGTCTCCCGGTACTGAATAACTTCCGTGAGACCCGTCCTCTTCTTATAATTCTAGTTGCAGTGTTTGCTATTATCAACAACTGACAGGAAATCGAATGTAGCCCGTTCTAGAATGCTGGTTTATGTTTGTTTTTGTTGTCAAGTTTAAACCGTCTACGAACCCCCTTCAAATTAGAGCCTCTAAGTTTATCCATTTCATATGATAAGTCACTGGCTGCATCTTAAAGCTCATAATACAGACTATTTAGTAGGCATTTTGAGTACACTAGCTTGAAATATTATAGTTCTGTCACAGAATATTTGGAGTGGTTTTCAATGGTTATGGTGCCGTGTTGGAAGACGGACAACAAAACAAAGAAAATACCTGATTTCTTTTGAGTGGTAGAGTGCTCATACTATTCTGTAAAATGTGGCAAAAGCTTTATATTACTGCTCTACTCAGACTTGTTAATAAAAACCAATTCTTTTTGTTGTTTATATATTTTAGTATTGTCTTAGTACTTCCATTGCAGCAAATGAATGTGGTTTGTTAATATGACAAACAAAATCTCTTTCTATGTTGACCAGTGAAAAAGTGGGCACGTATACATAGGTGATAGGTCTATATTTGAAGTTAACTAACAGTAAAATACTAGAAAAGTGATCGAATTACAGAACACACCACTTGACTACAGATTTTGATGATACATCATGTATTGAGATTAACTTATTGACAGTTTTTGAGCATTACCGCCGCATGCTATTTCTATTTTGTATGTAGTATGAGCTTTCAGACTTGGCCACCAGTTGGCTCTCACACACACACACACACTTAGTAGCCAAGACTCACTGATGAGGATCAGGACATGGACCCATAACAACATGGGAAACGGGGTGTTCACACAGGAGACCCTGCACTCTGGGGAATGCTGCTTCACTGTTTACAAAGCTTTAAAATGTTTGTAAGGAAACAAAGAAGAATTGTAACCTTTGTGCAATAAAATGTAAAACTATGCTGCATTGGCAGATGTGTGTTTCAATCCTAAACTGCAGATAAGTCTGCAGGACTATAGACTCAGACCAATTTGATCAGGAGTCAATAAAACTGTTAGTCGCATCTCTTCCAAATAAAGAATACATCCCCCCCATAAAATTCAAAGTAATTAAATTTGTTTCCCCAAAATTCAGTGTGAAGCCAAGTTCATCAAAAAAAGTTCCAAACTGGAAGCACTTTTCTATGCACAGCATAGATACAGAATTGTGTATATCCTACATACTGTCAAGTTAAGATGTTCCTGCCCCCTTTGGTTCCGGTAATGTTTTCTCGATGGTCATAGATCATCTGAACACATATACTTAATTTGGTTTCCCCACATTTCTCCATAGCAGCAGAATCAATCGGGGTTGGTGAGTAGGCTGCTGTGTAATGTAGTTTCAGAGTCTTTTTGTGTTGTTGCACCTGACAGATAGACGCGGTTCTGGATGCGCTGAATCATACGGCGGCCATAGAAGTCCCTATAGTCTGGTGGGAGGTCATCAAGAGTATGTAGTGCTCTCTCCAGTGCCTGTAGGGCCCGAGTGGCAGCCAAGGGGTCTTTATTACCATAGGGGTCCTTTTTGTCATAACTTTCTGCAGGTAGATGGCGCCAGAATACATTAACACCCACACCAAACTGCAATGCCAGAGTGTTGTGGAACCATAGGGCTAGGGAAAAGAGGGATCACACTGAATTAGTACATTATTCCACAATATAATAGTCTACAATATAATAAATGGCAGTAAGAAATACTTGCACTGCATTTGTTGAACTAGATATTATAATATAGCATCGTTTCAATCATATTTTGGTAATTACAGTTGCATTTTTCCATTTGTAAAAGTACAGGCCAGTTACCACGACTTAAAGGATGTGGTTTATTTAATCTATGTCAAATGAGCCAGTTTGAATTGAAAGAAGGGTATTCAAGCATGCACTGGAATAAAAGGCATGATAATGGCTGAGAGGAAGGTCCAACCGATGGTTTTCCATACCAGGGATGAAAAGCAAGTCTCCGGGCTCCAGCACACACTCATATCTCTTTGCCTTCGCAAACTCAGGAAACCGCTCGGCGTCTGGGGAGTCGATGTCCAGGACCTCAGATTTATCACCTGTGGATCCATGTGGAATCATAATCATAACAAGCTACCTAAAATACTGCCAGTGTGAATGAGGACAAAGGTACTGCCTCAGGTGATGCAGTTACTCTGGATTGGTGTAATATTAGTTTGGCCAAGCTGCTTTTAAAATACATTATTTTGTCCATCTCAGTACCAACATTACTAACTTACCAGCAAGTCCATTAAATAGGCACTGTTACCTTCCTGTATGCAGTACTGTACCTGACAGATAGAGGTGCAGTGCATCCTGGGGACTGTAGAGAACCACACGTTTCCTCCCAGTCACCTGAGCCAGCAGGTTATCCATCACCTGACCAGGGAGTAGAGGGACACAAGATCATTGGAATGGCAGCACTAATTCATTATAATTTATCGTCTTTCACTACCATCACACTTTGATGAAATAATTGTATTGTGGTACTCAATTCTGTTGTCTAAATTAATGATGAGCAAATATGAACCCACATTTTTTTTCTTTTTTTTTTAAGAAATATTTGGGGAAATATTAGAAAATTACAGCATTTTGGTTTGATGTCACTTTCCATTACCATGCATTTCAATGCGATGATCATGAATTTGGATTATTTAACATGATTTTGCGTATGCAAGCAGATATTGTGATATATACGCCTATTGAGCTTGAAAAAAAAATCAAATTCCTTAATAATAATAATTATTGTGATATGAATTTCTCCTTGCTTGCATACCTATACTATCTATTTAACTCAACTAACCAAACTGTACAATTCAGCTGTGTATATCCTGCTCATATTTGACAGCTCATCCTTGTATATATTTACCTTATTTTATTTTATTTCTATTTCTACTTTATATATTTTGTGTCTACTTCTTTCTACTATTAAGCACACTTAGGAGCCAGCAAAAAACATTTCACTGCACATTGAACTTGCATGATGGAGTATGTGACAAATAAACCAAACTTGAAACTTTAACTTGTATCGCCCCGCCCAACTGGTAGCGCACAATATAATGGGAAACTAAGCAACTAGGGGTGTAAAAAGTAATCGATCATCATGCATCATAAATTAATAAATTAATTATTCATAAGATTATCTATTTAACTTAGAAGCATAATGCTGTGAACTAATACCTTGGTGTAAAGGTCTTAATTGCCTATATTGAATAATTAATGACTGACTCAGTCCTGTCACATTTGTAAATCTATTACCTAATTATTACGAATCAAAAAGAATCAAATTGAATCAAACCATGGTCATAATGGAAAATGTGACTATGCATCAAATCTTCGCCTAAATTATCAGAATTGATTGGAATCATTGATGGGAGTTGTAAGAGCGTGGGGTCAGTAAATTTCAGGTGCTCCTGAAACAGGTATGGGCTCAGTGTCTTGCACAAGAACACTTTGACAGGAGTGGATTTTTAAAATGTTTTCTTTATTTGAGAAAGACGACGAAGCGCTCTCCCCAGTACTATTTTTGTTTTTGTCTATTTTCTTTGTGACCTCTTCATCACTTCTTGCACTTTTTGTATGTCAATTATATATAGCTTACATCTATAGTATAAACACTATAGTATATAGTGTATATGTGTATATTTCTTTCTTTTCTTTTCTTTTGTGTAAGTACATGCAGAGTCGCTAGGCCGGAGTCAGATTCCTTGTATGCACACCATACTTTGCAAATAAAGCTGATTCTGATCATGGGGGATCATACCTGCTGTGACCCCCCAGTTACGGGTCCGTCTCTCTAACCATCAGGCCCCAGCCCACCGCCCCATTCCACATGCCAACACTCACATCGTAGTGTGTCCACAGCTGCAGACCACAGGAACTGATGCGGAAAACACTGGAGAAAAACTGATGGGGTTCAAAGAACTGAGGGACGTGAAAGTCTTCAGCCAGGTCGGGAAACTGTTTATTCAAGTCAGCAGGTTCCTGCGGGAGAAGACATAAAATATAACAGAAATATTAAAGAGTATAGAAATATTTAGAATATTGGAAATTAATTGAGTCTCATTAGGATTGTATCACCGTTTCACTTTTCTTGCCTTTTCTCCATCACTGTTCTGAGGTTGACTTGATGACAAATTAGTAGTGTGATGCCTTGTGTGGAGCTACTGTTGACCCAACATTGGCCTGTTTATGTTTTGTTGGATTTAAGTTTTTTTTCCCCCTGAAGTCCAATTCACAAAGCTGTAAATGGCTTGTTTACATTTCCAGTGTAAACACTGGGCCTGTATTTTAAGTTACAGTGGGATGTGTAAGCAGCAAAACGATTATGGCCCATCAGAAAGTCCTTCAAACATCTGTGTGTATACTTTCTAGCTGTTTGTTTGGCTTTCTAGCTGAAACATCTGTGCACATCACTTGTTGCATAATAACAAAAATAATAATAAAAGTTTTAATCTTTTTTTGTGTACAGACCCCCTTTTTTTGTTCTATTGAACTTCCCATTGGTTTCATACACCAACAAAATATTTGAAGAAATATTGTGCAATTTAATGTTTTCTCTAGTTACTACATGCCATTACTTATTTATTTATTTTCTTCAACCTTGCCTGCCGTTTTGTCCCTAACTCCCCATATTTTTGGTTAGGATATTTGCAAACTTGACGATAACCTTTATGAATTTCAACTTATTCCACTGTAATTATCCAATTGTTATGTAAGTTGCTCTAGAGTCCAGAGTATTGACCAAAGCATTAGCAAAATGCCTAATATATATATATATATATATATACAATTTAAATAAAATTATATATACATATAGGTAGGACTCTCCTTCATACCTTTCGGACATCCTCTCCCAGTGATCGAAGGTAGTAGCTCTCATCCTAACAAAATAACACCAGTTTAGAAGAGGGAATACATATTATCTTCAAAACAGAACTGTAAAATCACAATCAGTAGCTACAAAAGGGATCACATTTATTTCAAGTTGCATTTTACTCACTTCACAGAGGAAAAAATCTGAGTGTTTTTTCTCAGATGCCCTTTTGACAAATTCATTAAATGGAAGAGTCCTGTGAAGAAAGAGAAGTAGCTGACTGACTGAGGTATTTGTGTTTGTGTTTGTGTGCGTTTTGGCCCCGTACACTTTCAAAGGGGCCTAATTTTGGGTTGCTGGGGAGTTAATGTGAGGGAATTAATTTAATCAATGTAAGGTTTTCATAAGTACAGATAATACAGCTCTGTGTATGGCAATATTGTGTGTGTGTGCGTGTGTGTGAGAGAGAGAGATAGAGAGAGAGTGTGTGTGAGAGTATGTGTGAGAGTTTGTGTGTGTACATGTGAGAGAGAGAGAGAGAGAGAGTGTGTGTGTGTGTGTGTGTGTGTGTCTGTTGGTTCACCTGTACACAAAGTTTTTGTGCAGAAAGTCCATCTGTGGGACAGTGGACACATGCACCTTGACCTCTCTGCTGCCTCCTCTCTGTCTAAGGTACTCCACCGTCCACTTGTCCAGGCATGGTCCAAGACACACACCTCTCAGCACAACTGGTCTTCGCTGTAATGAGTTATAATAACAGCATTATAGTTAAAGACCCAATCTGTTTTTATCCGTTCTTATTTCTTGTGGTGCGGCTACCCATTTTGTTTACGTTTGGACCACCGACTGGGCCTTTAACACAGGTTGTCTGTGTTACCTTGCTTTATCACAAGCAGAAATGGCATAGCACAGCTCGACTCTGTGCAAACAGAAAAGCACTGACAACAAGCAAAGAAATGCAGAACTTAAGCACTGCTTTGTCTCACCTCTGGATAAATGTCTGTAATAAAAATGTCTTTATCCACGTCTTTGAATATAGGCACAGCAACCTTGTCCTGCTGCTCCATTTCTCATGGTTGGTTCGCTCGCGAGCTCACGGGTCCAAACCACGCATTGAGGAGGTGTCGCTTTGTTTACCTTCCCCACATAGCTAAGCTAGCAATAAAAAAAAATAGTAACACAATATTTTCTAACAGACAATTATTGTTGAGTATTAATAGTACAAATTAATGGCACTAGTTCAGCGACATACAGTGCCAGGTAACACATTTGAACTTAACTTGGGACATAATGGCTAGCTTGTTTCCAGTCGGATGATACAGGTGGATGTACAAAGGAGCTATGGGAGGAAAAAGATGGCGCTCCCCTTGTTGAGAGGTTGTTACTGTAGTAGGCCACCCTCGGTATTATTTACTCGTCTATTCAAACCCGAGCTTCTCGCTCTGACGCGGTCTAGAAGAACGCACTTGACCAAGCCGTTGTCCGCAATTTCGGTGTCTGCGGTGCGCTCTTACAGCTCCGATCGGGGCGGACATAAACAAAAGCAGAAGAAGGTGGTGGTTGTGGGCATCCCCAACATCTTCATGTGGTTCCGTACAAGAATTTACTACTTTTTGATCAGGGCTTACTTTGACAAGGAATTTAACATTGAAGACTTCACGGAGGGGGCGACACAGGTGAGTGCAACAAGTATCAGATGTAGGCTACAGCTAGGACCACCAAGTGGGCGTTGCACAAGTGTCGGTTTATGTAGTTCACTTTCTTGACAGACACCATGGAGGAAACCTTGGACATATCAGAGACAGACTTTGGTGTTATTATTCACATTACCAATGATGTTGCAGGCATTCTCCCATGTTTCCAGACTGCTGTCACAATGTGAGTTTGAGGCACTGGAAGGTCTTGTGGCAAAAGATGTGAGTACAACTGCAAATACATCATACACTACACAGTGTTACCCCCATACCCAGTCATATTTGAACTGATGATTCGTGGATATACTATTTGTTCAAGCATTTTCATAATTTCCTTACAGCTAATCTGGAAACTGGAGGAGAAATGCAACCTTCTCCCATCAAGTCACAAAATAGCACTCTCTGCAGAACCTGACGAAATCATGTACACAACACCTGGAGACGTGGGCATCTATTATGATGATAGTGGTAAACATCAAATTGAATCTCTTTGTCAGGATGTCAGCACAAAAAGTGGGCATGGAATTAACTTCCTTGGCAATGAGAGGAGATGGATTAGAGAATGTAATCATCCACGGGTATTGCATTTTCGTAAAATGGCACGCACTACACGCAGTGGATAGAAAATAATGTACAAAAGGTAAAAAGAACAGAAAAATAAAGAATCATATAAATAAAAGAGATACAACTGGGGTTTAAGCACAAGTTCTTAGCAAAGGGGCATCATACTTCTGTTCACATACTGAAATATCTACAGGAGTCAACAGATAACTACAGATATGAACAGAGTTATGTACACAATGAGCGAGTGTGGATCATATTTTGACCTACATATCAACAGCGCAGTACAGAGATGTACATATGTAGATTGTGTACAGAAGAAGAAATTTGTGTTTCTCATTTAGATTTTTATTTGTGATGGCCCACCACAAATGTAGGCTATACCCAATAGACATGAATTATATATCTTGTGTATCTCATGCTCCTCAGCTTGTCACCGACCAAAAATAACCCAAATACTTATGGGACACATTTCGGTCAGCTGCTCAGCTCTGCTTTCGTTTTTCTACTTATTTATTATTATATAAATTATTGTTAATATCTGTTTTCCTCTCTAGGGAGAAAGTTTGTCAGTATTCTGATGCGTTTCTGGTATCTGACGAGTGCGCGGTTGCCTGAAGACACCATGGAGGGAGCTCGCATCTTCCAGGTGGATATTGGTGGAGATCAGGAGGCAGAGCCCAAGAGACTGCTAACAGCCAATTATGAGTGAGTATGCCTTTCTGTGTAGGAAAAGCCACACATATCATACTTGGTCTTTAGAAATGTGGGTGTGTTTTTTGAGACTTTGCACCAATGGGTATCTGTGGCAGACACACACAACCAAGCGTGCATTACATGTAATTATCGGGAAGAAAAACACAAATATTGTTTAACAGCATATCCTTTGGTGGCGCAACCACGTTACATGATGTACTGGCAAAAAGGCAGACTTACCATTGCACATAGTTGTTTATGTTTTGAGCCGTGCAAGGCACGACTTTGGTGCAGACCATCTGGCTCTTCAGGTCTCTGTTGTAATCAGGGCATTGTGCAATATTATACGAGCATTAGGAACTGTTCTGGCACTGTCTATTAGAAATGAGGCAATGTCATGCATTTTATGAAAAGGAACAACGATTACTGCACACGACATAATGCTACTCCCGCGCTTTATTTTCCCACACCAAACAAACAACATTTCACCTCACGCAGGAAGCTTCTTCAGGTATTCAGGATATGGAGGGCAGTGCCTCTATACAGTATATCCCATGGGCTCTCCTCCAATAGGAGTTAGGCGATCTGGGAACCTAACCCCCAAACCTAGAAGATATAGGATATTCACAGAAATAGTATTAAACAACAAGAGTAAATATCATCCTATTATTCACAATCATCAATCAGTGCATTTTTAGAGAAGTTATAGGAATTATTTTAACTTTAACCCTGATTTCTTGGTGTAATTGTAAATGTGCCAGTGATTGTTTTGATTGTGATTTAACTTGTGCTGAAAGATAAATAGCCTCTGTTAGGGCGGCCCCATTACCGAAAGGTCATAGGTTGGATCCCTGCAACATCCATGTTATCCATCTCTGTGGAAATTACCTTGAGCAAGACACTCAACCTCTACCTGCTCCAGGGGCAAGACACTCAACCCCTACCTGCTCCAGGGACAAGACACTCAACCTCTACCTGCTCCAGGGGCAAGACACTCAACCCCTACCTACTCCAGGGACAAGACACTCAACCCCTACCTACTCCAGGGGCAAGGCACTCAACCCCTACCTGCTCCAGGGACAAGACACTCAACCTCTACCTGCTCCAGGGACAAGACACTCAACCCCTACCTAATCCAGGGACAAGACACTCAACCCCTACCTACTCCAGGGACAAGACACTCAACCCCTACCTGCTCCAGGGGCAAG
>OMKL01084821.1:15361-27822 GCA_900302295.1 Parasudis fraserbrunneri | reverse complement strand
GAATAGGAGGAAAAGAGGAAGGGAAAATAGCAACTTGAGAAGATGGACAGAACTAGGTACTATTCCAGACTTCCAAGGTACTACGACATCTGAAACTATTGTCAAACTGGTACTGCTATAGCTTGTTATGAGGGATGGTGCAGGTGTTAATATTCCTGTAGATGGTATATACTGCCTAAATAAAGTGGTGCTAGTCTGGGATAATCAGTGAATGGTTAATCTTTTATTTTTGTCATGGTAAATACTGAGGTAGAACTGTACGTGTTGGCCTCATTTGAAAACAAACCAGTTCACTTGAGTAGACAGGAAGTGGTTTGTAGGTTACTGGTTAGATTTTAGCTTCATGGTTGCTGTTTTACAGAGGAAGACTTATCTTATTCTGAAAGTGCACATCTAGCCAAGCTGTTACTCAAAAAGTCAACACTGTTGATTCAGTGCGGTTTGTAGCAATTTAACAAATTAATTGATGTAGTGTATTTTCATTCACAACCATTGCCTGAAGAGAAGGGACGTTTGAATGCAACACGGTTGCAATAGATAACAAAGACATTGGATGAGCCGACTGTGGTAACTAATGATTGTTCATCATGATCGCATACTTTATGTATGCAGTCCCGGGCCCATATTTACCACACATCTACAAATAGGAGTTCTGATAGAGGATCAGTGTTCAGGTCACATGACCATATACACCTCACTATGACTATGACCAAACTGGTCTCAGATCAGCACTCCTTTTTTCACTCAGCATCACTGACTGAGTATGTGGTCACAGTGACAGACTTTGGTTTGACTTCCTGTCCATGAGAGTGACATTTCGCAGGGGCCCATTGACCTATTGACATTGACCTATTGACACTGACCTATTGACATAAGCCAGAAGAATGAATGAGGGTGTTTGACCTGGACTTGTGCCTGATCTCCCCTTATGAAAAAGTATCATGGTAGTTTGATGGTAATTTCAGTTCTACCATGGTACGGGCCATTGTACAAATAATTATTATATCCCTGAACAACAGGTTTTACCCAGACTGCCACCGCTGCAGAGTTTTCGTGTTAATGCGATAACTCGAATAGCTTCCATTCAAATCTTTTCAAATTTGCATTGCACATTTATGAGCCCTAGAGGATGAACTCTATTGATTTTGGTGACGCCATGACCTTTCCTCTAGCGCCACCATCAGGCCAAACATTCAATTTTGAAATTAGTGTATCTCGAATACCTTTCATTTGAATCTTTTCTCATTTGCTGTGCACATTCATGACCCCTAGAGGAAGAAGCCTATTGATTTTGGTGACCTCATGACTTTAGTGCCACTATCAGGCCGGACCTTCAATTTTCAAATTTGTTTATCTCCTGATTAGTTAGTCATACAGTCATGAATACAATAGTAAGGAGGCTTGTGAAGTTCTGAGTCATCTTGCCCCATGGTGGCACCATTCTCATAAAACTAAAAACATTAACCACTCCTCAACGGCTCGGATTAGGGGCATGGTCAAAAGGTGGACTGAGAATTTGGGCTGTTCGGGGATATACCTGCTGTTGGTCACCAACAGCACGTCTAGTTTACCATGTTACTGCCATGGTAAAAGTTATGTATCACCATATTGTGTCGTCGGTGTCTTGCACTTTGCACACAGAGCTGTCTTGGCTGTCTTAATGCTAAGTCTGAATCAAAGGGTGATGTTTTTTTCTTTCTTTTCTTCTGAAGAGCATCCTGTAAGCAAGAAACTCAAAAACCCCCTTCCCTTCGCACTTTTTTCGTTTGACACTCCTTCTTCCTCTCTCCTCCACACCACTATGACGACACCAGCAGTTTGCTGCTGATGGATCAGTCGGTTGCTCATGTTCATGTCTCGTGTATCAAACAGGTGAGCTTGTCTAGATGTAGAACAGAGAAGATAAAAGATGCCTTTCGGTCTGTGGATAGCCCTGCTCCTGGTTCCAGCTATAGCGCAGGCTCAAAGTGGAGATGAGGAGACGGACCACGGTAAGATGTTGTTCCCCCCCCCCCCCCTCAACAATAACATTATTGGAAGAATTTTGTTATATCATTTCTAGATTAAAAACAAAAAAAATGCATATGATTGATGCTTTTATGTTTCAATGGAGGAAAAATTGTTTACTTTCTTAAAAATAAGAATAAAAACAAATGTGTACAAAGTGATGGTCTAACACCTGCAGAGGGAGTTATCTCATTGATGGTTGCTTTGAAACGGTGAATCGTGTTTTCTTACATGGTTCATCTCCATGTTTTTTCCAACATTATAAAGGAGCTGCCCACAATTTAGAATTTACCATAAATGCTCAAGTGGGATCACATCTTGTTTTTGAAAAGGGCTATGGCAGGTGATCAATATCATAATTATGCTGTTCAAACCAATTTGTGGCCACTTATTACCTTCTGGATGAGGGTATTGTCATCCTAGTTGTCAGTAGTCCCATCAGGAAAGACATGATGTGTGATGAAGTACGATCACTAAGAATCATTATTTACAGTGTAGAAATTAGATGCACTGCCAGGGTTAGGGGTTTGATTCCCACTGTGGTACAGAGAGATGTATGCACTTATGATACTGTAAGGCACTTTGGATAAAGGCGTACACCAAATGGCATATGTTAAGAACTTTCCTAGCTCTGAGAGATGATTGGAATGTAACACAGTACAGAATTAGCAAATACTATGTGGGATGTGTAACATTTTTTCCAGTCATATCTTTTTTTTACGTTTCCATTTTCATAGAACTTAGTATAACCTGAAAAACACATGCTCAACTCAACTGGATGCTCAGGATTGTGGATTTAATCTCAGAGGGACATATTTGATAATGACAGGAGTAGATACCGCAGAAATCTCATTTTACACATCTGAAAATCCTGGGCAACAAATATTGTGCAGCCACTCTTCTTCACTTCATCTTTGCATTTATTTTTCTTCCACCCACAGAACTCAGAATTGTATGCACCTCTCATATCAGTCGATTTACAAAAAACAGTTTAACTTGCAACCTTGTTGGCAACAATGACAATGAAGATGATGAAGACGATGAGTGTGAAGAAATAGAAAGGATGTCTGTCAGGTAATAAAATAGATAAGAAGAACTTTATTGTCCCTGAGAAATGACCTTGTTGTCACAGTACAACACGGCAAGGGATAACAGAAGAGATAAAAATATTAAAAGACTATGGGTTAAATGGTGAAAAATGTAAGATATATAATACATTAATGTATATATACATACACACACACACACACATATATATATATGTAAATGTAAATATAAACCACTTGACTGGTCAAATATATCTATGTCTCAGCAGGTATCAAATGTAACAGTATGTTCAGAACTATACACAAGTAGTGTGCAAAGACATATCTTTGTTAAAACCTTTTACATTACCTCTGTTAATCTCATTTGACCTTGAGATTAACAACCTTTTCAGATGAATTAGAATATGATTTAAAAACTACTGTGCTCTCTTTACAGTTTCCATGACATGGTGAAAGAAGAAAATGTGCTTTTGGAACAGAAGGGGAATACCATTACATCTAAAAAACTGAATATTATAACAAAGTATAATCTGACTGTTCAATTAAAAGGGGGTTGCAGTTTCAAAAAGCAAATCAACTTAAGGTCAATAGGTAAATAATGACTTTTTTATGCAATTGAATGAATGCTGAATAATGTACTTCAAAAGGATTATCATCATTGAACATGCCCTCGACTCTCTGCCTTTCTTTATTCATCTGTGTGGTCAGAATACAGTGACCGCCAACATAAAGACCTCACATAGTGAATAGTTCTGGTGGTTCTGTGGGCCGAGTGGTGCAGGGCGCATTTTCTTCCATGGTTTAGTATCATCTCTTAGTCAATCACTATTAAAATAATGATTAACAGTGATCACTCTCAGCCATTAGAAACACCACTCTGCCAGTGAGGACCTTTCTGGTGATGTTTTCATTATCTTGAGACATACATGGTTGTTAACTGTAATCCTTACAATCCTATTATTTTTGTTTATCATGGTCCTGCAGTGAAACCAAAAAGTCCTCAGGTCTGGAATGCTACTTTCCACCAACAGTCAAACAGGGCAGTGATCCATATATGGACCCCATACCAACATGATTTCCTGACAAAACAACTGTTTGAACTTGACATCTCAAGTGCAGAACATTCTCTGGTAAAGTAATTTCACTTTGATTAACATCTGATTGCAAAACCATTTGAGTTATCAAGTGTGCTGCATTTCAAAACTATTTCAATAAACATTTACCCTTAAAGATTAGGTGAATGGAATCCAGCCTGCAAGTATGTGCTGTTTCTTATTGTCACTGACACATTGATTCCATGTTTCACTGTGTTCATGTGCACAGATCCACAACATCACATCAGTGGTGTTAAACATTGAAGGGGAATACCTCTGCAAAAACACAGAATACCGTGTCAAAGTACGAGCGATACCAAACAGTTACTTTCAGGGCACCTGGAGCGAATGGAGTGCCCCTCTAAATTTTTCTACCCACACTGGTAAGAAGAGCAAGTCACCGTGCACACTACACACATTCAATTCAGTTTGGTTCTGGAGGTAGATGGAGAAGATTACGCAAGGAGGGTGGTAATCTTTATAGTTTATCCCAGACCTCTCACGATTTCCCCTGTTCCTATCTCCCCTGTACAGAAGTAAAAGTAGGAGCAGTGGGAGAAGAAACACGGGTGTTGCTGTATATCTTGACTATGAGTCTTGTTGCTCTGTTGCTGGTGACTTGGAGCGTTGCTTTCTTCTGGAGAAAAGAGTAGGTCTTCAATCCTCTTTCACCAGAACATCTAATAGTTAATTACAAGTTTCTTATATTACCATATATATATATTATGTATTTATATATATATTTGTTTTACCTTATATGATTTTGATTGCTGTGGAAAATGTTTCTCTATGAGTGAGTGTGCAACTGTGTTCTTACACTTGTCGTCACATTACTTATGTCTTTTTTTTTTTTTTTTTTTGATTGTGGAAAATGTTTTCCTCTCAGAGTACATTAAACTGATTAACTAACCTTGACAGGATACACACTTGCATGTGGCCAAGCATCCCCCACCCTAAACACACTCTTGTGCAGATATACAAGCCTATTAAAGTAAGTAATTTTACAGCACTAGTACTGTACTCTCATTTGTAAATATATTTTGAATTTTTATATAAAACTTTGGTAAGGAAAAAAAGGGGACACATTCCTGGTACATGTAAATGTACTTTGCTCCTTACATTTGCTCTGATTGACTCTTGACTACAGGGCCCTCCGGTAAGCTTTGACCCCAAGGTGTTCAGCGATCTCAACATCCACCTGGTGTATAAGATCGAGGAGCAACCTTGTACCACTCATGGTGGTGACATCACAGAAACATCACAGTATCCCTGCTCCATCCAGGGGTTCAGTGGGGAAACTTCAGCCAGCACCACGGCCAGCAGCAACAGCACTGAGGAGTCATTGTCCACACTGCTGAGTAGTAGCAGCTCCACGGGAGGGGGAGAGGAGGAAGATGAGGAAGAGGAGGAGGAGTATCCCCAGGCTGGGAGTAGGGGTCCTTCCCCTGCTAGCATCTTCCTCGAGCTTGGGGAAGGACCGGACATGTCCCAGCCTGAAGACAGTGACCCTGAGATGTATGGAGCCAACCAGCAGGGCAAGGATGAGGCTTATGTCACCATGTCCAGCTTCTATCAGATCAAGAAATGAGTAGAGAGAACAAGAGAGAATACTGAGGGGTCGGAGAGTGAGAGAGAAGGGGGGGGGGCTGTAAAGGTTGTAGCTGCTCATTTGTTTTTGTAAATGTCATTTTTTTAATGTAAAAAAACATTCGTTTTTTCTCTTGTATCTGATACTGACAAACATCTACATACAGTAAACTCCATTCTGTCATCTGGTGTTGCTCATATAGTTGTTTGGGGAACTTTAAACAGAAAGGTGCCTCTACCTTATCTGATCTACTTTGCACTTGTACTCTTGGAGTAGCCTAAAAGCCTATCAACATACCATGGGGGTGGTATAAATGACCTCATGATGGGCAGAGGTGAATGAGTGAGCAGTGCTCTCCTCATGCTACACAACTATTGTCAAAACTCCACTGTTTCTGATATGCTGGTGGAAGTGATGAATCAGCAGAAAGTAGCCACCAAAAATCTCTATATGAAGTCATTTGGAACCCACGTCAAAAACTGTGGTTATCCTTCAAGCAGGGCATCTAACCCCAAACCACAGGACTCCCTGAAAACTTGGTACCTCATGTATAAGCCCACCCCTACCTTAACCCTAACCTTAATCTCACTGAGCCTCATGCACCACCTTAACCGCCCATTGGACACGGTACATCAGATACCAAGTTTTTAGTGAATCTCCCCAAAACCACTCTAGTGGTACAGCCCAGCGGCCAGTCTGAGCAGCTCATTGGTGTGAGATGTTTTCATGTGTGTAACCTTCCCTCTACATGCTAATAATCTCCCAGATCATTAGTGTAAATAAGTCAACTTGCCAAGATAAACAAGGATTAAGGAGACAACAAACACAACACTGCTTCCTTAAATATCATACAACAAACACCTCATATCTCAGCTGCAAGAAAACAAGAAAAACTATAATGTATATTTAACTTTCTCTAAATTAAGATGCTACTGGACATTTATGATTGTAAGCATGTTTTCCAGTTCCTTGAACATTTACTTTAAATCAATGGCATTACACATTATTACAATATGAATATAATTTCAGTTGTCATTATATTATACACAGTTGCTTTGTTTTCACCTGTCTATACATTGTAAACTGACATATATGATACAACAGTTAATGTAAAACTTTTGATACATTTTTGTGTTTTTATTTCCTTGTAATTAAAGTTTTGCACAAAAAAGATTGTACCTATATACAAAAATGACTGCAGGGTCATTGCACTAATACAGTTATTAGTGTAAAAATAATCACTGTACCTCAGAACAGATGGGAAATCTATTACATTAAATTACAAGGAAAAATACATTTTATATCTGTATTAAAGTTACATTTAATTTCAGTTAAGTTTCAGTAAAGACTGACTTACGGTAACTTGTAAAGAAAATCTGATCAACGTAACACATCACTGGGTGCATGTATTTAACAGTTCATTCATACTTACAGTGCTTGCATATTACTTACATTGAATTGAATTACGTAGGTTGCATCAACATAATTTTTTTAATGACATATTAGGTACTTAACAAAATGTCCTTTCAGATTCATAGTTTCCATGCATTTTTCATCATTAGGATAAAATAGACATCACTGTCAATGGAGGCACTGACTCCGCAGTAGTAGTTAAGAAACTCCTCTTTGGTGACCTGCAGAATAGAAGGCAGAAACTGAGCTTTCCAGTCAACCCTCACCATCAATGACACACAGGGACCCGTCACCCACACCGCCAGAATCAGACGTGGGTGTCTGGAAAACTAGCTATTAGAACTAAAAATAACCCAAGAAAAAAAGACTTAAGACATAGAAGCAGATTATAGCAGTAGATTGTTTTGGGGTACCCCCTCATACTCCCCTGTCAGTGCAGATGCTTTTTTTTTTGTTCATGGAGAGTGATTTATTTCACTGTCCTTGATTCACAATTTAAGGCCTAGATTTACTGAGGTTTTACACTAAACTTTGAATGGGAAATTATTGGCAAAGTATTTCTGCAAGAATGTTTTCTCAGTCAATTTGCCTAGTTAAATGAGGATTTAGAAAAGATCAAATGAGTGTTGAACATATAGCAAGTGCTTATTTGGTCTCTGAAGTGAAACATAGACATCTGCTGGCTGACAATGAGAAAAACACCAACCACCAAATTCCAACTAATGCTACCACAGTTTGTATCTTGTATAGTTCTCATGAATGGTGTTAAAATTGTACATTTTTTTCATTTTACAATTGTTTTTTGGTTATATAGCATAATTTACTATGTCTTGGGACTACTACAGGTGTATAAGTATAATGATATATTGTTGCCTTTATTGTTGAAAGAGAAACCATACAATGTACTCTGCAATAGTTGAAAAGATTTTCTTTTGTTTTAGACTAAATGGCTAAGGTTCCGGGTGGAATATGGTTCTCCTTAAGGGGAATGTAACTACAGGGGATTTATAAAGAAGAAAACACCAGGAAATGTCTAGACGACAATAAGAAACTGCTGTCCTCCAAATCCCAGTACAGATGGAACTCGGTTACCATGGTGAGTCAAGAGGACATTGCTCAGAGTTTCCAGGCATTTCTCATCATGACAATAAAGTAGATATCTGTATCGATGGAGGCACTCACACCTGCATAATAATTCATAAACTCCTCCTGAGTGACCTATTGCATTCAGAAAATAAGACCAGTGAACATATTACATTGTGTAATGAAGTTACATAGTAATATGTTATTGCATAAGAACATCTTCAGTTTCCATAACTACAAAAGCTCATGCGGATACTATCTGAATAGATCATGGTTACTCTATATAGTCGAGTTATAATGGCTAGACAACCTCTCCATCCTCTCAACCAAAATGTCATATAGTAAATATGATGAGGCAAATAAAATGATTATATTTTTATAATTATATTATATGATAATGATAAAGAGAGAAAGCCATGCTGTTACCTTTCCATCTTTGTCATATGGAGAGTCAAAGCTGTCCAGGAATTTACGGAATACTTGATCCTCTGTCCACTCTCCGTTCTGATACTTGGGATGGTACTTGGCATTGTACACACCCCTCAGATCTTCAACAGTAATGACCCCATCACCACTCTTATCCAGCTTTCGAAATGCCTGCATGATTACTTCTTTCCTTGCATTAGACATTGGTGGCTACAATTACATAAAAAAAAACAAAAAAAAAACATGACCAATTGACCATATTTCATACTTTTTTTTTATGGTGGAGAAGAACAGGGTTATGTATCACAAGTTTCCTACTGAAAACATTATTTATAATGACCTTAAAAATGCACTAAGTAAGATTTTGATCATTTGTAATGAGGACTGTGTAGACCACACGCAATTACATGGATTAAGCACATCATTTAGTGGTTGGTAAACACAGTCCTCATTGCTGGCCAATGCAATGAGGACTGTGTGGACTCAACGCCTAACCCTTTCAGGTGTATGAGCTCACAGGTGAGACAGAATTTTCTATCTTCAAATGATCTTACTTAGTGCATATTTAATTGTAAACAATGAACAGACGCAAATCAATCGAAGTAGTCAGTAGACCTGTATTCTTTACAGTATTTTTACCCTGAGAGTGATCAGAAATTCATCAAAGTCAATCATCCCACTGCCGTCTCGGTCAAAGTGCTTAAAGAGAGTCATAGCCTCTTCTTTCTCCATGAGGACACCATAGTCATTCAGACCCTTCAGAAACTCCTTCAAATCCAGGTTGCGATTGTTGTCATCATCCATTATTTTGAAGGTTCTGACAAAAAAAAATGTTTGACGTGATGATTAACTTCAATGTATGGAAATTGGTTAGTTTTTCACATTGGTGCATGCATCCTTGACCAATCGCCGCATAATATACTTTACAGTATTTCTGGGACTGTAGGAGGTAGTGATGTGCAAAAAAATGTATTCACATATGAATCACGATTCTATCTTCTACAGATTAGAAATTGATTCACAAATTCAAAAAAATCGATTCAAAAATTAAAAAAAAAATCAGTCATATCAGTCAAATGGGAAAAGTAACTCAAAACAGCGATGTAGAATCAAATCTATGGATGTACTGAATCGAGAATCGATTTTGAATCGAATCGTGACCCCAAGAATTGAAATCAAATCAAATCGTGAGATTCCCGAATGGGCACACCCCTAGTAGGAGGCGTGTCTGCCAGATGATTCTGATTCACACTACTTTGTCTAACTCATATTGTGTGTATTACTAAAATGAAATTAGAAAAAATATATTGCATATTGCAGCCTTTGCTATATCACAGTCTTTCATATTGTGGTCATCAATATACTTTCAGCCCCTACTTCTGCATCATGGCAACGGTGACATAAATGACTGGTCAGCTGTTATTTGAAGCTGACCATATAACCCTCATGGGAGGGATGAAGTTCCCTGGAACTGTGGGAACTCTTAGATTAGTCACTCCAGCATAAGTATGGTACAAATTGGATACCCTCACCTGCCCAGGCCTTTGATGCCAGAGGAGCCCCGTGCCAGGCACTGCAGCCTCAAACGCTCAACTGGGTCTGAGCATACAGACAGCTGCTTTTTGGCATTCATAGCCATCTCTCTGTCATGTCTTGATGTGCCTGCCATTCCTGAAATAGCTAAATAGTGTATTTCTGTTATTAACCTAAAAGACTACAGGTGCAAAAAGATGTAGCTTGGATTTAAAAGAAGCAACCACTTCGAATTATTATCTCAAATAATTCACACAGAACTCAAATGTGGTCCCCGAACTAACTTACTGTAGCAGTCTCATGAAGCAGTCCATCTTTGCTTGGACTTAAGCTACTCTTTATCGATGGAACGGTTATGTCAGGTTATGGTAGGATAGGATGGAGTACTCATTATACAAAATCAAGAGACAACATTTTAACATATGATGCTAGCTACTGTATAGGCGGAGAGCCAAACGCATATTTACATTATGGACTGTCTCTGGTTTTAGGTAGCTAAGGGTTGTGGAAACTAACGTTAGCTAGGAACAGTCAGAAAACATTTAATTACCTTGAGTGGAAACAGGAAGTTAGAAGCTGACTCGTGAAAGGTTTTACCAACTCGTTCAATTATCTCTGTCAGTTGAGTGCTGAATGGGTTTGTTTGTTGTCTAATGGTATAACATGTCTTTTTTTCGCATAATACCAGGCCAATATAAATTTTCCTACAAAAATCAAGTTCGAAATTCGGGAAACCAACATACACTCCAGTGGCGTCGAAATTCGCTCCTCCCCAAGCGTTCTAGTTTCCATAGAAATGTGGTGTTCTGTTCCCTGATTGGCTCCATAGAATCATATAGCCCTGAAGATTCAGGAGGATTAGCTTGACCAAGAATCACCCTACGAAAGTCGAAGGGGTCAATAACGAAAAAAAAAACCGACGTCGAATATCACTTACTCAAACAGATGTCCTTATTCACGTATTCTTTAATTTGTCTACATTTCCCCTATATACAAATATACTCAAAGTGATATTTTCACTTAAGAAGAACTTGTAAAAATTCAGCAGTCTTACCTCTATTTAAGTGTGTATCTAAGGCCGGGTACTGTAAGCGAGCGACCACTGCTGTCCCTGTCTGCTGTCAACACCACCAGTCCTCCCAGATGTCAGGCTCAAAGTTACATAAATTTTGGGGACCAGGTCTTCTGTGCCACAGGTACTTGTTCTTATGAGTTCATGATGCCATTTTCAAATTATCAGTAAACTATCAGGAACTATTTCTCACTCGAGGTGTATTTTGACCAACTGTCAACTTTTCACAGAATGTTTTGAATTTTTCCTCCATCAAGGCAGCATGTAACCATGGATTGCACTTCCCAAAGTTTCCGTGCAAAGCAGATACAAAGCACATTCAAACCTACAACTTTACCGGATCTGCTTATATTTTTCAAAGGTAATAAATAAATAATAAATCTAAAGACACATCAAAAGGCAAAACAAACATGTACATTTGACTCTGAATAGTGTTTTATTGAAATATGCACTGCAGTCGTTTGTTTATACCTCAAAAGTATGATATTTAGACTATGTCCCCAAAATTAATGTAAGTGAATGAGGAGCCTGACACCTGGGAGGACTGGTGGTGTTGACAGGGGATGACAGGGACAGCAGTGGTCACTAGCTTACTTGTAATCTTAGATAGACCAGAGGTAAGACTGCTGAAACTTGACAAGATCAACTAAAGTGAACTATCCCTTGAAGTCAGTTATGTATTTAAACCATTATGTTGGTAAATGGTGTATGAAAATTAGATGTCTCGATAGTCTTTTCTATTTTGAAAGACAAAGCCACTATTTTATTACTGTACCTCCACCAAGCCTTATGTGTGTGTGTATGAGTGTGAGGATCTGTTCACCATATCTTTAAAAGTAATGGCCTTGTTGCCATGAAGTTTGCTGTGCACATTCATGACCCCTAGAGGAAGACACCTATTGATTTTGTTGACTCCATGACTTTTCCTCTAGCACCACCATCAAGCCAAACTTTCCACTTTCAAATAAGTGTCTCCTGACCCGTTCGTCATACAGTCACAACATTTGCTGTGATTATTCATGACCCCTAGATGAACAAACCTTTTGATTTTGGTGACCCCATGACCTTTCATCTAGCGCCACTATATGGTAATATTGTCAACTTTTGTTTCTGTCATCTACCCAGTAAAATGTTGCATGTGATAGTAACAGTAAAGTGGGGAGATTGTTAGGCCTTGGTGGAGGTCTGCACTCAGCATT
>OMKL01084821.1:2347-15341 GCA_900302295.1 Parasudis fraserbrunneri | reverse complement strand
TTTCCACTTTCAAATAAGTGTCTCCTGACCCGTTCGTCATACAGTCACAACATTTGCTGTGATTATTCATGACCCCTAGATGAACAAACCTTTTGATTTTGGTGACCCCATGACCTTTCATCTAGCGCCACCATCAGGCCAAACTTTCCACATTTAAATGAGTGTATCTTCTGATCTATTAATCGTAGAGTCACAACATTTGCTGTGGATATTCATGACCCCTAGAGGGAGAAACCTGTTGATTTTGGTGACCATATAACATTTCCTCTAGCGCCACTATATGGTAATATTGTCAACTTTTGTTTCTGTCATCTACCCAGTAAAATGTTGCATGTGATAGTAACAGTAAAGTGGGGAGATTGTTAGGCCTTGGTGGAGGTCTGCACTCAGCATTCTTCTTGTTCACACTAAATGCACAGCTTCATCAAAGACCACCAACTTTACTGCACTGTTGTTCCAGTCAATAGAATGAAAGGGAACAGTGAATGCACAAATAGATGTACAGTATTCATAATATGTCTGGCTTTGGACAAAATAACACCATAGAAAGAATAATGTTTCAATACATTTTATTTAGTTACACAACACTGGTATACACTATATTTTAGCGTAATAAACTATCTTTTAGCACAATAATCCAATAGAAGACCGGAACCTACACCAGGGATTGACAAATCATAACTCTGTATTTCCAGCATCAAAAACATGTGCAGAGATAATGAAATACAATATTTCAACATAAAAAACAAA
Source organism: Parasudis fraserbrunneri (assembly GCA_900302295.1). NCBI lineage: Eukaryota > Metazoa > Chordata > Actinopteri > Aulopiformes > Chlorophthalmidae > Parasudis > Parasudis fraserbrunneri. The sequence continues at coordinate 14,591 of OMKL01084821.1, read as the reverse complement.
ATCGAACACATCATCAGCATGATTTGACAACTGCAATCTCAGTCTAAGACAATATTTGTAGTTTTCTTCTAAATTTTTGGAAGGTAAAGGCTAACTAACCTCACAAGACAATTTGTACTCAGCAAGAATTTTACAGTGGTACTTATTAACAGTGTTGTTGAACAGGCAGAGTGAAATATAATAAATAGAAAGTCACATTTGACCTTTTCTGTATACTATTATTAATTATACCATATACAAAAAATATCAAACAATATATACAAGAGTGCATCATTGACAAAGACATGGATCGATCAGGATGTCTGGCTAACTGGAACAGACTACAGCAGTTTCCACACCGCAGGTAGTTGAACACATTCAATGTACATGCCATTAAAGAGTGAGAGCAATCCATCTTTGAACTCCCTCATTTCTTATTCCAGTTGACAGTGTGCAAATCCTACCATTTGGACACAGTGAAGCATGTTTTGAGGATGTATTTCAGAAACTCGCTGACTGACCTGGTGCTCGTCTGTACCTGCCAGCAGGATCCCTTGGCCAATGCAAGTAGAAATTTTAAATGCAAAAAGATCTTTAAAAGGTCACTTTACTGATTTCTTTTTTTTTTTCCTCAAGCCAAGTATTTACACAGTACATATCAATTCATAGATGGGAAAAGCAAACATCTGCCATTTTCGCATTGAAGTCAAAAAATATATGGCAGATGACAAAAATGGCACCATTGCAACCAAAAAGACAGACTACATTTGGACCATTAAATGCCTTACAAATAAATGGTTTTGATAAGGGAACAGTTAATAAAAATCCTTCAGCAGACAAAACTGTGTAAAGTAAGCTTCACGAGATTCAAGACCGTAATGCCTGACCATTACTTTAGCCTAAATGCCCAACTTTTTTGCTCTTAGGGAAAATGTACAGAGCATGTTAACATTTTTACTTATTTTCTGAATTAATTCATACACCTTGGGTGAAATATCACTGACCTCACTACATTATCCAAGAAAACTTCAGGTTATGCATGGACATCTCAAATCAGACACAGTGAGGATGGACAACATTAATTGTATGTTTAACTGAGGGCTTTCCTGTTGTGTTATGTGCTAAATTAGTTTCTATAGCAGCGGCTTCATCAACAGACCCAACCAACAGATCATCAATAAACCAGGACTATAAATGAGAACAATAAAAGGCTGACAACACAAGACTAACTGATTAGAACTCCATTCATATGTTCCACCATTGTTTCTATTAGGTTGACGCACATAGTTAAATAAATACATAAACATGAAATGGGTATAGTAAATATAAATAAACCTAATTTCAAAGGCCCTTCATTAATCTTCTCAACAAACTGATCTGAAGGCCCATAATGCAATACATTTCATACATGCACCTGTTGCGAAGATCACAGCAGGTTCTTGAGCAGACATTCATGTGGATACAATGACAACTCGAATGATGCAGCTAATAAGCAAACGTGATGATGAGAAGTCTTAAATTGCGAGATATGCCATTCATGACATGCAGCACACCGGTTTGAAGAAAGAGGGAGCACAGTACACTCAGGACAGGAATCAACAGCCACTTGAACGGTCTGTTGGGTGAAAAGCTTTAGGAAGGGCAGATATACTGTGGGGGTCATGCCAACACTGTAATGTGAGAAGGAGGTTGTGCGCTACATTCACAGAGGTTGCATGAGTATCTCTTCCTGTCATGGTCTTCCCTGCAAGGTGGGATGTGTGGAGAGTTATATACATGTGCAGTCCAGGTTACCCGTCTCCTTCAGCTCTGTCCCTCTCTGCTCCTCGCATCAGACATCGTCAAAGATTCTGCTCCGAGATGAGGACATGGACAGGTACCTTCCTCCGGCATGCCTGGAAGACAGGGAAACACAGCAGACATGATCAACAAATCACCTTGTTTTAATTTAACATGCTGCTGGCACAAACACACTTTCTTACAAAGATGAAGGATAGGAATCACATGTACCTGCTGGAGTCTGCCTCAAGAGGGTCATCTGACAGGGTATCTGCATTGAAGTCCAATGGTTCTGCATCCTGGAGGAGCTCTATGCAGTCTCTCTCTGGACGATTCCCAGTGCGGGAGTATTTTGCCTCTATTAAACAAAGACATTTGACTGTAAGTAATGGACACTTGGTTTTCGCTTAGACTTCAGAGGATAAAAAAAGACTATCAACAAGGATACACAGTGTCGTAGATGTGAAGCTAACTGGTTATGGCGTGTTCAGGCTGTTTCTCTTCAGTTTTTGAGTGAGTGAGTTAGTGGCATTGCCGGTTTAAGAGGTGCTTCGCATCTAATAAAGAAAAAATAAAAAAATCAAATGCACATAAACCTACAGTGATTCACTTAACCATTCACTCACGTCTATTAGTGCTAGGGTTGACTGTATCAGAGTAGCTGGTCTCCTTCATTTCAGAATGGGTATTCCTGTTCCTGGTGGCATAATCATCCCTTGGGTTGCCGTAGCGCTCCTTCCACTCCTACAACACAGACAGACACAAGCCTAAGTTGGCATCTTAGTCCGTTGCTTTGATGGAAATGTACTGCCATTCTGCCAGGGTTGTAACTCATAGATAGCCCACTAGCATAAGTACCTTCTCTGATCACTTAAAATATCCCAAAATTACATGCAGTTGCTATTATACATAGGGCTGATCCCTCATAGTTGATTCATTGATTAAATGGTAGTTAGTCAATTAGTACATTTTAATGTTTTTTTGCCATAATGAATTGAGTTATTTACTGAAAAATGATTCTGTAAGCTAGGGCTGCACGATATATAATTTCAGCACTGACGTTGCGATGTGCGCATGTGCAATAGTGACATTGTAAAGGATGCAATGTTTTTTTGTGAAGGACGTTAAGGCAAATTAAATCAATCACGTCATGCTAAAACGTTTTCGCTGCTTGATACAAAATGAAAACTCACAAGGCTTGCATTTTCCATGACTAATCTAGAAGAACGCTCCGTCTGATAACATTATAGTCTGATTTAAAGGTTCTTGGATACATGGGCGCTTATGCTACTGTCACGCATGCGCTCTGCGTTCGAATAATGAAAATTGCCTCAGTCGCCTGTGAAATTTTGTAGCCTACAACCTGACAGTGAGTGAGGAACAGGAGAAAAACACTGAAAAGGAAGATTGGTTTGCAAAAAGAAATGCAAAGTCAGCTGTGTGAAATATATTTTGGATACAGAAAGGATGATGTTGATTAATCCTTAAAAACCTTTGGTCTTTCAGTCTTTCAGAGGCTGTAGCGCGCCTAATTCTTGAGCTAGCACAAAGGTAGTGGTATCATATGACAACCTAAGGTATCTAACTGGTACCATACTTGTCATGCTAGCTTGTCAGGAAGGGGGCTAAATAATACTCCAAAGTTGGGCTAAATTTTGGTGAGGGAAAAACATTTTCAAAAGGGTCCCTTGACCTCTCACCTCAAGATATCTGAATGGAAATGGGTTATTTGGGTAGCCACGAGTCTCCCCTTTACAGACATGCCCACTTTACGCTAATCCCATGCAGTGTTGGGCAAGAACCATGCAGTTCTTTGCATGCAGTACAAATGTGTTATTTTCGCCTATTCCTAGTCTTGGAATTGCATAAATTGGGTATGACTGGAAATCTGAGACTCTTGTGGATCCAATGAGCCCAACTGTATTCATGTGCGAGTCTCCATAGTAACCATTTCATTGTAGTGATACATTTTTTGAAACTTGACCTCACTGTATAAAATGACCTATTGTGCCCTCTACAGTAATCACAGTGTCATGAACCTTTACAACCACAAACTAGAGACCTAGGTCATTCAGAGTATGTATGGATTTCCTAGGTTTATTGACCATAAGGGGGAGCTTCTGAGCAATTTCCAGAACAGAAGTGCGCGCCATCCAATCGCCGAAAAATGCCATTCTTACAAAAATCTCCAAATGTCAAATGTATTTGATACTAAATCACAGCATGAATTTTTCTTTAGTGTTCCTCAAGGTCTTGGTGTCTTAATGTGGTATTTTTGAGGGATTTTTGACCATGTTTATCAATCATACACAAATATCATAATGTTCTAAGCCCTTATACTTTCAAAATTGTAATGGGCGCCTAACCAAAACACAATGTTTATTACAGATGTATGACTAGAAAGACTTGACACACAGAGTTGAGCTGCATCTCAAATTAATCTTGAGGTTCACAGCTTTCAGATGATGTATACCACTTCTATGTGGCATCTATTGTTGACCTGCTATCTCCCCCTAAAGATCCCCTGTCCCCCCCTAAATAGACAGAGCTTTTTGATGCTACGTTTTTGAGGGTTTTGAGGTAGAGGGAGTCTGTCGACAATGCCTTGCAATTACGAGACAAATACAGGACTTCCAGCTAAGAAGTCGCTGTTTACATTTTTCCCGGAGGATCATAAGGGGATGAGAGAAGCATTGGTTGCTTCAGGCCTAGATGAGAAACGTTAAGTCTCTGTATAACAACAGACAACACAGCGAATATGGTTTGGCCACAGACTTTATCTTGCAGTTGGTAAGTTATGCCATGTTTCTTAAACTAAGCTAGCGGTTTAACTTCATTGTAGAGGTCTTCACGGGTCCAAGAAGTTGTGCCCGAAACTGAAATGTACAGAGAATTGTTTTACCCGAATCAGGAAGAATTGGTTGCTAATGTAAGATCAATAACAAGCTGTCATAAACAAGACATAAACAAGCTGATTAACGTTAGCCTTTTCCTTGGGGCTGCCTACCTCCTGAAACAACTCCATCCCAACCTTTCCAGAAGAGTGACTTGGTAATCGATATAAATCCACATTTTCTGTTATTCTTGCTGATGGAAACAGGCCAACTATTAACATAAACGTTACTTATTTCCACCGTTGGTGAGTCAAACAGAGTATAATTAACTGCCTCATTTCCCCCTCCAAAATCCCCCTAATCATTGCTAGAGCGATTCATTCTTTGTGTATATAATAACATGCAGGCCTACTTTAAGAACATCTCTAGTAAGTATGAGATTTAAAGAGGGTCTTTTGCATTAACTGCATTGTAAAGTACAGATTTGTTTATTAAATAAACTAATAGATTTTTTTCACTTTGCATTAGGATTTTGTGCAAAGTCCAATATTTGTTTCATATCACAGGGCTTCTGAATGAGTCTTAATATCGTTACGTTTGCATCAAAAGATGGTGTGTGCTCTTAGAGAATCTTCAATACCAACCAAACTAACAACAATACTAAACATCTACAGTAAAGAAATGTAAATGTATTGTGCATCGCCAGATAACAGTCAGATACTCACTCTTCGCCGGTTTTCTCCATCTTCGATCCTTTGTCGTTTTCTTTTCTCTGTCAAAAACAAAGGATACTCCCTTAGTGGAATCTTAAAGATTAACAAACATTTCTTGAGAGGTCACAACCTATTTTCCAAGATAGAGTTGTTGTGATTTCTATCCAGTATCTAAAGGAACTAACCTCGTCTGATCAGCTCCTTGCCCTCATCAATAAGGTCTGAGGTCATTTCACTGTCACCCACAAACTGCTGGAAGCCCAGTAAGTTGAGACAGCGGGTCCCCAAGCTGAGGAAAAGATTCATTATAACACAGATGTTCTTTTGTATAAATTAATCAATAAAATGTATGTATTGGCAAAAGTCACAACATAGGTACTCTAATAAAACATGATTATTTTTTGTTTTCTTCATCAAAATGTTATCAGTATTTCAGCCACGGGGACATTTATCAAACCTTGTGAACATTTTTCTCTATGCATCAGATTTAGACTGTCAAATTTCACTCACCTAAAGTAGGTGGCAATACACAGGATTACTATCAGCATGGGGTAGTAGATATAGAAGCCATTAGCAATAAATGACAGGACACGCATCGATCCCATGATCTGTAGAGAAAATCAAAACACACCCAGATTAGAAATGCATTCGCTTCAAATAGAATCTGAATGTTTGTGTGTCGATATACCCCTATGACTTACAGAGGTGTAGGCTGTCTGTTCCTTCTGCTGGTGGGAGATGGCAGAGTCCATGTGAATCAAACCAAGGAAGTTCAGACACAAAGGAGGGGTCAGACGACAGAACAACCTGGAGATTACACAAGAACACAAAAGAAGAGGAAGAAAAACACCAATTCAGACAATCTGAAAAACATCCTTCATGCATGCACCAAACCAAACCGAACCGAACCATTGCATCCGACCACTTACATGCCACTGAACTGGAGGCTGTAAGCATCAGTTTGGTGGTGGGAGGCGAGGTAGTAGTAGTTGAAAACCCGTATGCGGAACACCGTGGAGTATACGCAGGTGCACAGGAAGAAGATGGTGATGAAGCACGCCATCTGGTGGAGAGAAATGATAAAGTACCTCCGTGTGAGCAACAGTTAGCTCAGCAAGCCTGACATTTTTGCAATGCGGTCTAATAAGGAGATATTTCGTCTGATAATTTTACCCAATCATATTCTGCTTAAGGTTTGAGCTTTATGACTAATTGGTAAGTAAAGAGTGGCAGTTGGTATCCAGTCCACTCATCTGGGCAAGTGACATACTTGAAAGATGTCAGCAAATATGACCTGTGATATGTCAATTCAAAACCTGGTGCTCCAATTGGGATTAAAACCAGCCGCCTCTTAACTGACTACAAGTTGCCGGTGACTTCAAAGTAGAACAACCAGGTAACGGAATGCTACATTTGGGTAGTTTGTGAAGATAAGATTGCTGATGAAGATGGTCTTTAGTTCAGGGTTAACAAAATGGTCAACAAAGAGGGTCCAAGGCAATCTTCATTAGTTCAGTTAAAAAGCCTTTAATACATTGGCTTGTTCAATGAACAATTCAAATAATTAAAAACTCCCTAGAAAGCGAGTACAACTGAAGTAGCCAATGTATCAAAGGCTTAACTGGACTCATAAAGAGTGCCTCTTTCTTGCAGCTTTAGAGACTGGTTAGGACCAGGTATAGTGACAGCCCCTGGTGGATTTTCTGACACAGGAGCCAACTGACTGCATACAGACACTGAATGCTGAAATAAGCCATCAGTCACACCATTAGTAAACAAGGAATTCAATACTTCAGCATATGCCGTCCCATCCCCCCCCCTTGTCAGTGACTGCCTCACCTCAATGTACAGGTAGTTATAGTCTCTCTCAGCCAGCTGGATGAAGACAGCGAACAGAGACAGGACGGGCTGGGTACTGAAGAAGGTGCATTCGGACCACACCACAGCCACAGAGAACAGACTCAGCACCACAGACAGCAGCCGATAGAACCACTGCTTCAGCAGACACTCCCAGTACCACTCTGGGCAATAATGAGACGAAAACACAGGGAATCAATTAAGCCATAACATTTCCAGAAAAGACAAGAGTCCGTTGTAGAACAAAGGGTAAGAAAACTAGGACCCTGGACACTGATGAAGACCTAACCTGGGCCCATATTTATCATACTTCTAAGAATAGGAGTACTGATTTAGGATCACTGCTCAGGGCACATGACCATATTGCACCTCACTATGACTATCTGTTCTCAGATCAGCATTCCTACTTTAAGATGTCTGATAAATACAGGCCCTGGACGAGACATGGTGGTCACTGTTTTTAACTACCAGCATGTAGCCAATAAAATTAAAATAAATTTTTTTTCTTGGTTTTTCTATTTCAGGGGGTATCCATGCTTTAACACTCTTGAATATAAATTATGCTTTCAACACATTTTTTTTACTCCACTGGCAAGGGATATCTCCAGTGTGTTTTGAGGGAATAACAAGTCGGTTTCGGTGCAGGCGTAGTGTTTACCCCTATGAGCAGCTGGAACCCACCTACAGTAGGGGTGTACAGGTATCTGCTGAACCAGCCAGGAGGCTCTGAGGAGGGGAAGCTGTGGACAAACTGGTGGGCTGAACTGGTCTCGTTCTTGGCCACATCCTCCAAATGGATGGCCTGCTGCAGGAGGATCTGCCACTGGACACGTGTCCTGTTGTGTCTCTGCACTGCATAGATCACCTGGTCATACACACAGACACAGACTGCGGATTAGCACCTGAATATGCAGTGAAGAATTGTTAAAGATCAAGGCAGCAGTGACCTGAAAGTTTGAGAGGCGAGCTTGTGACCCCATTTTCATCCTTGGATCAGCAGGGATATCCTGGCAGGGGGAAGTGAATGAATAATGCTCTCCCTTCCCTCAACAACTACCACTGAAGAAAAAATATGTTTTTACAATACATTATTATGCCAATAATCTAACACATATTCCAAAACTATAAACGTAACTGTACCTTTAGTTTGAGAGTTATTGAGTTAAAGAGTTTGAATGTGTGATGTCAAATATTCCTAGAATTATAAAAAGCGGATGGCTCAGTGTCGTCATAGAAACGGTCAAAAATGGTTTCCCCTTTCTCACTGGGAGACGTTGCGTTGTGTCCCGGTGCTGAACAACTTCCATGAGAACGTTGGGGTTGTGACCCAATCTCTTAAAATTCCAGACATATACCTGAAAGTATTAAATACAACTCAGTGAAATGATGAAAACAAATTAAATATCATAACCTGGCTATTTTTTTCTCCATTTTCATAATTTAGTTGTGCTGCTCAGTGGTGAACTGGTTGTACTGGGCAGCTCCCAGGTGTGAATGCGTGTAACTATGAGAGTGTGTAAAAAGACTTTGCTGATAAAGAGCATACATGCTCTCCAAATCTGCCCTGGGTAAATAAAGGTAAATAAAAGACCTGTAGGCCTTCCATAAAGAACAGGATTTAGAATAGCCTTGGTTCATGAGTTGTCGTTTCACCTGTTTATGAAGTTTCACCAGGCTCTTCTCACTGGGGTAAGTGTTTTGTTTGTCATCGAAGTCCTCATAGTCATCCATGTTTCGGCCCATCTTTTCCTGGTAGTCCAGAGGGCACTATACAGGGAAATCCACAGTATAATTAGATGAAATCAGCCCACTCACCAGGCATGAGACTCGGGGCATTTCTCGAAACCTATCTGACATCATCACACATCGGCGTAGTGTGGCGGGGGGGAAAACTGTTGCACTTACTTTTCTAAGAATGGTATCGATGTACTTCCTCAGTGGGTGGTTGTACTTGATGGATTCACTGACTTTTCTCACTTCCTACAACAGAAACAGAAACATGGGCTGTGATCCAATCTCCATTCCAAGCATTCTCTCTCGGCACTCCAGAGTACGCAGAGGCAGGTCGCACACTGTGCCATTACTGCGTGCTACCGGGCAACTTACATAGCGTTCAAATAAAAACACATAACAGATTAACTGCGCAAGCTAACAGATTTTGAATGATAACACAAGAACAGACAAGCTAACATAGAAACTTACTGCAGTCTGATTCTACACACTCATGAGTATGGGTACGCTGAGCATGGCAGTATGGAGAATGGATTACAGCTATAGCATTGAGGTTCTGCTGTTATATTTTCCACTGTTCCAGACGTCTGTGATGAGAAGGACCACTCCTCACCTCCATGACATCCTCCAGGTTCTCCTCAGCATCTGCCTTCTCAGTCATCAGCTTGGCTGCCTTGAAGTAGGTCTTGATGAGCAGGTGTCCGCGCCTAGAAGCGTTCCAGTATGAGCGTGGAATCTCGACCAGACCGTAACCTAGCAACAGCACCAAGAGGAACAGACCCCAGGTGTTGGCTGCTGTGATGCCGATGGTCTGTAACTCATACCTGTAGGAGATGCGGTGTAAACAAAGCCAGATTCATGATAGGGAAGGGCATTCCTTGTTTCTGAGACTCTGTACTCTGTGTTGAAAATATTGTGCAGGAGTCAACGGCTAACTAAGAACAAGGGTAGGGAATCAATTTCAGCCATAAGCCAAACGCTGATAAATCTTGTCTGTGGCTTGTAAGTTTGTCTACTCTACTAGACACTCTGGCAGGTAAATAACCACACTCTTTTCTATTCTAAAATTAGTTTAGGCTTATAGAATAATTTAAGCATCGGGTGAATTAATGAATACACCGGTCACTGTGGCCCTTGGATGACAAAGTTAATTTCCTGCCCTGCAAACTACCTGGCAGTTGTATTCATAATGTTTCACACAGTGCACTCACCAGGAAAGGTGCCACTGAGGGTGAATGGCCACATAGATGAGCAACGAGCCGAAGATGAGCAGGTAGGTTCCGTAATAGATTGCGTTCTCTATCAGTGCCGTCTTTATCTTCCCAGTGATGGAAAAGCCTCCGGAGCGGGCGTATGACTGCATGAATGGTAGCAGCAGCCTGAGAGTACAAGCCAGTGCATCATTTGGGGGAAATGTCAGTGCTTTTTAAAGCTATAGCAAAAAACAACATATTTGGATGGTTTCCAGGGCAACAATACCGACCATGTCAGACACTGGGAGGTCCAGTACACCACTCTCCAAAACACAGGCATAATCCCATTGGGAATGTAGCTCCATGGTTTGTAGCAAGGCTTTGGAGCACTGTTAAAGAGAAGTAGTGTGAGAGTGGTATAGACAGCAATGGTCTACACTGCACAGCTGTAAACCCACTGAGGGTACAACGCAAAACAGGATATGTGTGACATTTCATGATAGAAAGAGGCCAAGTGGTCAATCAATGGACAGCAGACAAACATAATCTGCCTTGTGATCTTTATAGATCAGTCTCCCTTCTTGACCATTCTGTGGTTATGGAAATGAGCAGAAACCTTGTCTCAGGCTTTGTAAAACAGATGTGGGTGTGCCACTTCAGATTCTCCTCCCTAGTGCTTGATGTCTTTGGTTATCCATGCTCAATGTATAAATCAAAGCCCACTAAGAACACCTGATACAATAGTGAGATAGTGTGCGTGTATGGTGAGATATCAGTCGTTCCCACTGTTTACTAACCTTTTAGTGGGTGTGACAGTGTGTGACGAGTTTCCTGCCGTTTGATTGGGCGATGCTGGGCTGACCGTTGAAACAGCTGCGTGGCCCTCATGATCTATCTTGCACTGCTTATAGATGGTCTGTAAGAACAAACAGTGGCGCACACACACACACACACACACACACACACACACACACACACACACACACACACACACCACATAAAGTTTAGGCAGTCAAAGTAGTAGAATAATAAAAAAAAAAAAAGCATTCTACTGTCTGTAGAGTGTACTGACCGTGCTGACATCCAGAGGTAGGATGAAGACTATGAGAAAGCACAGGTACCAGGCCAGAAGAGTGCCAAACAGCACCATACGTTGCTGTTTCCGGAAGTCTCCATAGCGATGCAGCAGAAACAGTGCCAAGAAGAACACCACCACTATCTCAATACCCAATGCAGCCCCACTCATCCCGTCGCTCTGCCCTCAACAGCCCAACAGTAACCTGGAATTAATTAATTACTCATTATTAGAACCACTCTCTGTAAATGTACACCACTCTTTTCTCTGAAACGGAATTGGAGTACTGTGTTGATCAGTAGTACAGTTGACACGTCTCACTCAATCACAAGTAGTTGGGATAACAATGAGTGAATTTTTCTTTCGCTCACACAATCAACAGAGACATATGATGGCTCTTCAACAAGAGCTCTGTTGACCTGTGTGGCCATGAAAAGGGTCTTTTGTTTTCTTCCTTTATGGCATGCGTGGGAAGGGAACATTCTGCTCTACATGTAGCCTTGCTGAAATATTTACAAAGCAAATTAAGAATAACACTGCTATGATCCTGTCAAAGACAATAAAGGATTTAGTTTACAAATGGATCTGGTGTGTGTGTGTGCGTGTGTGTGCGTGTGTGTGTGTATAAAACAGCATGCTCCAACCTACAGTAACGGTGGTTTCTCACGTTAGCTAAAGTTATGTAAACATTTACATTTAGTTATTTAACTGACGCTTTTATCCAAAGCGACTTACAAATTGTGCACAACAAGTCAAGAGCAGGGTACACCTCTGGCGGTTAAAGGTAAGTGGTATTGTTCGTCTAGCAGTGCTAAACTTGAGTGCTTCACATTGAGAGCATAGTAGTATAAACATGGCATGATAGGCATGGTTGCATAGTAGCATAGATATAGCAGCTTAGTACATAGTAGTATAGACTGTAAGGTTAATTTTTTTAACTAACATTTACAGTGGCCTTAGCCAAAAGGAACCAAGCCAGGTGTAATTAACGAATCATTGGGAGGAGCCTTGTCGAGCGAAGATGTTATGTCATGTTGGTTTAGTAACGTTACATATAAAGATAGTTAATTAAGGTAACGTTAA
>OMKL01084813.1:9792-21443 GCA_900302295.1 Parasudis fraserbrunneri | reverse complement strand
GTCAGATTTTCCCTAGTTCCACCTAAGGTTGCCCCAAAGATGATGTCACTCAGTCCTCCTAATCTACCCCACAATGCAAAGCATTAACACATCCTCTTTTGCTGTTAGCTAGCATTAGCGCTATGTTGCAGCTAACTCCAGGTACTGTTAATCAAAGACAATCTTTGATTAACAGTAACTAGCTTTAGCTGTAACATTTGGTAGATGATATACCAGCTCTAATTGGCTAATTCTCTTCTTTGGTTGCAAATGTTAGCACTAACGCTTGCTAACAGCAAAAGATTAATATAGTTCAAAGAAGATGCTTTCATAAAATGATTTAGATGCTTTGCATTGTGGGATAGATGGACAATTTTTGATGGTAGCAATACCTCTCTATAGGCCTATATATATGATTCTGTAGAGTATATATACTTAATACAGTCCCCCATTGTTAACTTATGAGTCTATTGCATCTTGGTCATGTATAATGAATACATGTCATGCATTTTATTAGTTAAAGGACAGGGTCACTTTTTGTCTCACATGATGTTGACTAGTATAGGCCATAATTTCATAATTCATAATTTCCTCACCAGATTTCAATACAGTCCAATGTCCAAGTGTTTCACCCTTCAAAAACCACGATACATGTCATTTTCCAAAATAGCAAGCTCAAAGTATAATCATTATAGACTGTAAGCTTCCTATTTTGGACATGTATTGTGGAAGACGAAAACACTTGCCCCGTTGGATTGGATTGGAGCCTGGTGAGAGGCTGCAGCACAGTGCTTAGTTTCTCAATACTGAAGCGATCAGTGAAATTATGGCCTGTGCTAGTCAACATAATGCCAGACAATGTTTAAATTAAACCTGTAAAATGAAACGCATATCTATTTCAACTGATTGATTAAATAAAGATAATTGTGAACACAACCAAATATTTGGAAGAGATTGGAAACCATGGCAGTTTGATAGCATATTCCAGTTTGAAATGGGAAAATAACTCAGCAACATGTTGATGAAAGCATACTATTCTCAAGTAAGTGATAAATCGCGTGCACCACATCCAGGACCCTATTGTGTTCTCGCGCTGTCTGCATCATTCTCAGGCAGAATAAATAGCGCAACGTTCTCTTGCAAGATTATCCGTGAATTTGAGGAAGCGACAACAGAATTGGGAGTACTAAACCTGTTCAAAAACCAGAATGTTAGGCCTAATCGGCAAACAGCTTAAAAGCCATCCAGCTGTAAGTAATGTCTGGTAATACTTAGGGAATTAAGTTATAGTTAAGTAATGTTCAGGTAAAGGATTCGTCTATCGACAGTTTATGTGGCTAGCAGCAAGCTAAACTAGCTAACTTTAGTTAGCCCACTACAAGCTGTGACGTCCACTCTGTTTGAAGGAAACGGTTATTAGTCTATTTATTGTGAGCTAATTGTTAACCTCTGTTAAATAAACTTGTTTCAGTAGATGCTATTTTAATTTTGTCGCGTTTGCTAGCTATATTACCTTACTTGACTTGGGACATGTGATGCTTTGGAGTCAATTTAGGTCACGACATACCACACATTAACGTTAGTAGCTCAACATTAGCTAACGTTACGTTAGCTGGCTAAGCTAGTTAGCTAGCTAACGTTAGATGAGTAAGTTATCCTCTTTCAAGAACAATCTGAAATATGGGGACCACCGTTATTTATTCCAGCAATTATTTCCTGACGTTTATGCAAATATAAAGGTAATATAAGAGTGTAGTCACTCGTGTAGTATGGCTAGTTGTCAACAAAAGGCCCATGAAAGCCCGTTACAGCTGTCTGCTGACCTCAAGGACGATGGGGGTAAAATAAGGACAGTGTGTGGCACAGGCAGGGTCAACGACTTGTCCTACTGCTTTCCTTAGCAATACTATTATCAGCTAGCTGTAAAGTACACCACTGCAATATGCATTTGCCTTCAATGGTTAGTTGATCGTAATATTTATATTGCCATACCATTAACCTTGGCTTGCCTAATATCATTATAGCATGGATTCGCCAGTTCTAATGAAAATTCCTCACCTACCTCGTATGTTGCCCACAGTTAATCCCTCTCTTCTTCTTCATCGGTGGTGGGGTTGTCATGTCCACAATGTACCTCGCTCGCCTGGGCCTGAGAAACCCTGATGTCTGGTAGGAACTCCAGTTATATGATTAACTTCCTTGTGTCCTATCTACACATCCTTTCAAAGCAACACATGTTGAATGTCTAAGAATTGGAGGCATAGACATTTCCTCCACATGTGTTGAGATTTGGCTGTGGGAAGTTGTTGCAAAGAAGCAGACATTCTGACTAGGTCACAGTACACCACATAATGATAAATAAGTCATGATGACTAACATGATCCCATGTGAGTAAAGGGCAGCCAGTTTTGACAGCGACAGTGTTGTAAAATCCAGTGTAGTGTTTTGTGAATAATGGTGTATATTTTCTCTCCACAGCTGGGACAAGAAGAACAACCCAGAGCCCTGGAACAAATTGTCCCCAGATTACCAGTACAAGGTGTGTCTCGGACACCTCCGTTCCCATAATGTGACAGCTGTACATTATATAGGCTATATTGTAATTGACTATGCATTATTATTCAGTTGTCCCTGAAAGAGAGCAGGTAGTTGAACATGTCCAAGGATTGCATAGTATGGACATTTGCCAGAAATGTCATTGAGCTCTTGGCTAATCCCAGTCTTGAATAAATCAAAATGCGTAATCTGGCTTAACGTTGACTTGCAGTAACAAATCTTATCAAGCAATTAACTACTTTGCCAGCGAACTCCAGATATGGTTGAACTTTTTGTATTAATGTCATCAGTCAATTGTACTAGATGCAATTCACTGTCCATCAGCATGTCAAGCCCTCTTGCAATGATCATTATTTTCAGTGTTCAAGACATAATTTGAGATAAAATATTTGTGGTCTCACAGCAAATAATATTGATATTTTTGCGTCAACGTATTGATGGCACAATATTGTACACGTGCACCCCTAAGTTATGCAACTATAAATGATTCAAACTTGGAACACTGTCAAAGCATATTGCACTGTGTGGTACTAGGTCACGGGATTTCTTAATCTTGAATGTATGTTTGTTTTCATAGTTCTACGCAGTCAACATGGACTACAGCAAGCTGAAGAAGAATGGTCCTGACTTCTAAGATCTTACCTGATATTAGGGCACAGCTGGACCAAAGGCTGAGAAAAGAACACGTCCACACAGCCCCTTTTGAACTTGTTCCCTGAAATCAATGGATGCAAAGAAGCTAAACGCACACAATGTTTCTGTTTTATCTATTTGAGTTTCTCCATTGCAGCCGATCGACTATTTATGTCATGCCCCTTTTCTCATTCTTTATGGTTTTCTGCAGCAATAAAATGAAGGAGTCTTTTCTCCTGCATACAGAGAAAACTTCTTGTCATTTCTTTGGACTGAGACTTTGTGTATGTTTTTATTTTTCTTCATGATTTCTCAGATCATATTTCAGACTTGTTTGTTATTTTACTGTCAAATGTATTCCACTATCTGCGACAGCATACCTGTATGCATGTCCATGAAGTTGGCCTTCCACGCACTAATCAACACCGTGTACTGTCAGTGTTGTGATCTGCAGTGCACTCTGTCACTAACTGTAAGGGCTCTAGTTTCACCTTATGCAACCTTTTGTCCTGCCTTACCCCAGCTGTCTGCACTATATGACACTGTATTCTTGGCTGCTGTCCAAGGCCTAATCTATATGGCCAGGCATACTTGAGCCTGGTCACAACACGACACCTGGCTCCCTCTGGCGGTAACCATGACGCTTCAAACAACTTTGTAATGCAGTGCTGCCCGGTGCTTTGGCTATTCACATGGCCCAACCGTCTGCCCAGTGCTGCAGTGCAGTATTATTAGGCGCCAAGCACCAAAACTAATTCAACCCTATTAATCCTACAAATTGTCTTCAACAGTCTCTAGCACTCTACACATTTACTGTGAAGATCTTACTGTAAAATCTTGACAGGAGAGCATGTAGATGCAGTGTGTCAAATATACCTTAATCTTGAAAATGTTTTTGAATTATGTCATTTAACACATTGTAGTCAATGGAAAAGAGCATCTTTACACATCCAGTTTTTGCCTATGAAGTGATTAATAAAATTAGAACATTTTGCATAATTTCTATATTAGGCTTGCCAGATTTCAGAATTTAATCTCAGAAACTGAATTTTTGACAGTGTTTTGATTTCCGCTGTTATGTGAACCGCTCACACATGAACTCAAAAGTACATATGAAGTACATGTCATACATCGCAGTTGACTCAGCATGTTTATGACCTGCCACTGGCTACAAAGGTGAGTTCAAGTCCTGGGTGGTACTTAATAATTGTTCCGTTAATGCAACTGCCTATGCATCCTCAAAGGGATAGTTCACAATTTTGGAACTCTTGCCCTATTTTCTACATACCATTGATGTTGATCGGTAGAGTCCTTTCTCAGCAGAATCCATACTGGATACCTGCAGTTGCTTTTAGTTAGCCATAAACTAATGCAAAGTCAATTGGGACAAGCTGACTGAAACTAACAGACAACCTGCTCAACAGTGCACACAAAATAGATTTCAGTTAGTTTCAGTCAGCTTGTACAGAGAGGAGCTTGTCCCCATTGACTTTGCATTAGTTTGTGGTTAACTAAGCGGAGCTGTGGGTATCCTCCTTATTTTCCCCCTTCTTCTCCCCCCATCCTCATAATTTTCTCCTCCTCCTCCTCCTCCTTGGTGTCTATTTTATCATGTGTGATGTAGGGTCAAATTAACTTATGTGCTTGGCCTCTTAATTGCCACCTGCCCTGTTGCCAGTAGCTGCTTTAGCTACTGACTCAAATTAGACTCAGGGAAGTGGGAGTAAAGGACAACATCGCACTCGGTCTGGAAAGGTTGATTAATATTTGTGATGAAAAAAGTAATAATGTTCTGGAGAGAGTATTAAATTGAGCAGAGGAGACGGGGTTCTCATCGAGGGACGTGCAGAGGTGTTTCTCCTTATAGAATGCCATCGCTCTCTGCCAGATGAGTTTGTAAATGTCAACAGGTCACACTGTTCATCTCACGTTGGAAAATATGCGACAAGGATGAGCGGCCGACACCACGCAGAAAATGTCAAGGAGACCTTCACATTTGAATGAAAACCTACAGTACATCTGAAACTTCACCTACCCTCTCAAAGGCTGGCTTTTTTTTTTTCATCAATGTTGAAAGTTAACTTTTACCACAGAATATTTTGCTTTGATGCAACATACAGCACGCCGGCTTTGACGTGATCTCACATGTTTAGGCTTCCTGTCCGACTTCTCTTTTAGATAATTGCAGAGAAGTAAAATGACTTGAAAAATACACCAAAGAACATGGGGAAAATATCCTTGGCAGCTGTAGTTAGTTTGCATATGGATTTGAGCTAATGGTGATGATGCATTATTAGAATAATGGAGGCAACAGAAGCATATGGGTGTAAGTGACATCCACGTTTACAGCAGTGGTAATATCACTGCGGGCAGTGTTGGGGAGTAGTGCACTACATGTAGTTAAATTACTAGTTTAACTACATTTTTGCTGTAGCTTTGTGGTAGTTTAACTACATTCAAATCTATTGTTTGTTCAGTTGTTAACTGCTTTGGATCATGTAGTTAAAGGGGAACACCACCCAAATCAAGAATCCCAGTATGTTATTTCCAGGGCAAGAAAATTCAGTCAATATTTGTAAACATGAGCTACTCTCTCAAAGTCAGACACCAGAGAACTAAGACTCAAACTTGTGATGTCATCAGGTATAAAGTCTGGGGCTGCTCCAATGGAAGACCAGATTTTGTGGACTCAAAATAATTCTAGTTTTATTTTTTTTCATTCTATAGTAGTGTTAAGTTTTGAAACAGAAAATGTACCTGTATACTCAGAATATTCCCCTGGGTGTTCTCAGTGTCACCTTTACCATCTCTCCCAATTCATTGTCTATGGAGCAGCTTCAGACTTAATAGCTGATGACATCAGAAATGTTTAGCACTCTAGGTTTTGGATTTGGGTGAGAGTTGTTCATGTTCGCTAACATTGTTGGACTGTCTTAAACCATAGGAATAACATATATGAATTCTGAAAATACAACAAGCCAGTATTAGTTGCTCACTGTTTACCAACAAGACTGGAAGGAAAGAGGACAGAATAACCAGCCCACATTGGATAAGCAGAAAGGGATAAAGTAGCAGAACTACTCAAAATAAAAATAACCTTAAAGAAAAATAAAATGCATGTTTGTAATGTATGTGCTTGGTGTAGTGAAGAATGGTTACCCAAGTCTTTAATCTGACATAAACCTTCCTCTTCAATCGCTTTGGGCTTTATTGGATAGATAGAATAGGTGTTCACAATGATCACTATGATTGTATCACTATTCTTTAGCTAATTGTGACTGGGATAGGATAATGTTTGCAACATAATGTGAAATGTATCGATTATCTCAGTACAATGTTTTATTTTTGTAGAATTAATAAAAACTGCTTTCATTTGCCTGTCTGGTATTACTATGTGAGGTTTTCTCCAAATTTGTCCTACTTCCTACATGTCAGATAACAGTCAATAGCTAGGGACAGGCTTTGAGTGACAGCTCTGGAGCTCAGAGGTCAAATGGCTACGAGACTGTGAATTCTCTCAGGGTCTCAACTGTACACAACTGTAGCACCAATCTGACCCGCATCTTTACCCTCCTCGCTCCACATGACCTTTGACCCCTTTGTGGGATTCAGCTCTTTTTTGTCGCTGCACTGTGAGGATTGCTGAGGGAAAATAATGAGGGGGAATAATGTGGGAGAGGAGCAAGGCGAATGCTACCACAGCAAATTGTCTTCTGAAGGTCACACCTAAGGTCATGCTGTACAGAAACAGAGCTGGCTTGCCATTCATACAAACATGATATTCCCACGCTATATCATGTATTTATAGAACATGCATGAGTTGTTATGTTAATGCACCTGTGTGTGTGTGTGTGTGTGTGTGTGTGTGAGAGAGAGAGAGACTTCATGTGTGCAACCCCTGTGTGGGAGTGAAAGACCTTGCACCTGTTGGCAATTCATTTCAAACACACACACGCACACACACACGCACACACACACACACATACACAATATCAGGGTTATAATTGTTTTGAAATTTGAATAAGCTTATTTATTTATTTATTTATTTATCTATTTATTTATTTATTTATTTATTTATTTATTTATTTATTTATTTATTTATTTATTTGATCAATTTTGATTCCAGTGTCAGTTTATGAACCATTTGTCATACAGACACCGTTCCAACATTGGCACAAAGTGGGCGGTGCCCTGGCTGTAACCACTCTCACAGTTTCACTGGAATTGTCTAGTTTTAGTTTCATTTCTATTTTTCATAAATGTTAGGCTTTAGTTTTAATTTCATTCAGTTTAAGGTTCAGTATTTTATCATGTGGGCCAAGCAGAAAGTGCCTGAAGTGGCTATTTTACAGTATATTTCCTGTGATAAAAAAGTTATGTACAAGTAACCTGCACATTGCTGGAGCATTACCTTAGAATGTTGTAGTATGCATCAAAGTGTTAATAGAGGATGTGGGCCATAATCATTTATCCCCTATACTCCACTCTCAACTCGCCTGTGATATAAAATAATAAAAGAAACTGAAGCTGAAATTCTAGATAATAAGATTGATTGTCACTTAAAACCATTTAGTATTGGAGGTATTATAAGGTAGTTTCCTTTTTCCCCACACATACACATGTTATCCCACTAGCTTATCC
Organism: Parasudis fraserbrunneri; assembly: GCA_900302295.1. Classification (NCBI taxonomy): domain Eukaryota; kingdom Metazoa; phylum Chordata; class Actinopteri; order Aulopiformes; family Chlorophthalmidae; genus Parasudis; species Parasudis fraserbrunneri. The sequence goes on along the minus strand of OMKL01084813.1, from coordinate 13,634 downwards.
ACACAAAGCCAATAAAACAGAATAAGGGAACTGGCTTGCTGTTAGTAGTTGGACAACTCCTTTTTCTCTCTTGGAAACACTGCATCTTCATCATTTTCCTGCCTCTTATTATTTCTTCTTTTTTGTGTGTCAATAATAATATTTACATTGTCCATCCAAGCAGTTCCCATCTCGCAACCCTCATACTATCAACCAGATCCATGAATCTGTGACGATGGGGCAAATCCTTCTCTCAGTGCATCATCCAACTCTTCACCTCCTAAAGAGTGTCAGTAATGTCTGTAATGCCCAAATATCTTCTGGCAGCGTCCAACACAATCTTGATTTTCTCCTACTTTCCCTTTATTTCTGAAGCACAGTTTATTACCATTGCAACAAATGCCAAGAGTCTTCTTTGGTCCATACAGATGGTCTGATCTTCTGTGTTCCCTATGCTTAACTGATTCTTTTAGCACCAACAAATGGTAAATGGTAAATGGACTGCATTTATATAGCGCTTTTATCCAAAGTGCTTTACAACTTATGCCTGACATTCACCCATACATTCACGCACTGACGGCAGAGGCAACCATGCAAGGTGCCAACCTGCTCGTCGGGAGCAGTTAGGAGTTAAGTGTCTTGCTCAAGGACACTTCGACACACTGCCGGGAGGAGCCGGGGATCGAACCGGGAACCTTCAGACTACCAGACGACGGCTCTACCTCCTGAGCCACTGTCGCCCCCAACACCTCTTCATTTCCCTCCACTCTCTTCACTGCTTCAGTAATTCCCTTTTCTGTTCTCATTCTTATTGTTTTCGGACGCTGCAGATCCCGTGTCATGATTTCCCTTGCAGTGTGTGCACTTTGCTTGCCCTTTCTCCATTTCAACCTTCACACTTGTCCTTGTCACACCTCCCACATATTTTGACTCCTCTTCTGCATACTGCAGCAACATGACCATACTCCTGGCTATGGCTAACAAGAAGGTAATCGATCACGGAGCTACCCTTATGAACGCCACACCAAATGATGGCCCGAGAATGCTGCATGTATGAGCAAAAAACTCTGCACTGGCTTTGGAATAGTGTCTGTCCAAATTTCAAAACTCTTTCTCCAAAAGCCACGCAGGGGCCATGTGCCGCCATGCTTCCTTCCCCTTGTAGGACAGATTTTTGGCCCTCGTTTCTGTGATGCTTCTGATGAAGGCGGTAGATTTCACTGCTGAAACGTCAAGGTAAAAAGGTTTTACTAGCTTATACATGAGAACAGTTGATAGAATATACTGTAAATTGTCATAAAAGTTCAAGCTATTGAATCTTGACGGTTTATATATCAATATTTGTATTGTGTATGTGATCCAATCAGCGCACCTGAGAGGCATGGCGTTTGATTGGACTATGTTAGGCTAAATCTTTTGGCATGTGCCAATGTCATAAACAGACTACATTTATATAGCACTTTCATCCAAAGTGCTTTACAATTTATGCCTCACATTCACCCATTCATGCACACATTCACGGCGGAGGCAACCAGAGAGGTGCCAACCTGCTTGTCGGGAGTAGTTAGGGGTTAAGTGTCTTGCTCAAGGACACTTTGACACGCTGCCAGGAGGAGCCGGGGATCGAACCATTAACCTTCAGATTACCAGACCATGGCTCTACCTCCTGAGCCACTGTCGCCCCTCATCATGACACTCATCAGTGTCAGTGAGCCAATAAGCATGCTAAGAATGCTGGTGATTGGCTGTCTTACATTTCACATCATAGCGGCATGCTGGAAAAACACTATGTTACGCCCAGAGAGACCGGGCTCACGTGTGTGTTGTTGTTGTGTAGGTATAAAAATGTCTAAGAGGAGATCAAAAGTGTGGCTTCATTTTATCAGGATTGATGCCAGTAACGTGCGATGTAATATATGCAAAAATGACATTGTTGCCAAGACCGATAAACTCTTGTGCAAGGAATAAATTTAAGAGCAGAAAAGTTCTTCCGTGTTCAACTGCAAGAAGAACAATGGACCGCAGCCGTCTTCCTCTCAGTGCTCAAGTCCGTCTACAGAGTCTTCTTCAATATCTCCACCACCGGATTCCCCCTTATCCGAGATTAATGAGAACGGCACTATGATGGCTGGGATTTTAGCAGGTAACATTTCGCAAACATGAACATTTTGGGGGGTGCGCCATAGTTCCGGAGATGTGCTTGTGTCATGCTGCAGACAGAAACAGACTGTCAAGAACAGGACTGAAACAGAGGGGTAACATTATAGAGGCATGCTAGAATGCATAATCGTAGTGGTATTTTCATCAAAAAACCTCAAAGACATGTTTTGGGGACCTCAGAGACCTACATTAACTTGTTGAAAACGAGGATGATATGTGACCTAAACTGGGACCCATGTAATGTTTACATTAGAGATTGGTTGTGTGTAGCTTTAGCTTATGGCTATAAATAGCTAAATCAAAAGTTGAAATGCATTAAGATTGACAGTAACTGATCAACTTGAACTAACATATAGATTAGCTTGTTAAAATGTGCTTATCCATTGGGTCGGCTGGCTAAACAGGATAAATGCTAAGCTGAAAAGTAAAACAAAAGATTTGTACCAACATGTCATTTTCTTGTTTAAATGGATTTGATAAAATTGGTATTGAAGAAAGTATCGTTCAGGAACCGGTATCGAAGTCAAGGTATTAACGATACCCAGCCCTACTCAAGATTATAATTGTGCAGTTGTGTAGTGTAGCTGTTGCTCAGCTACCTCAATACACAGCTAGCATTAGTTGCCTTTCAACACAGGGAAACGTTAACTGCACCGTGGGTCCGGATGGTTTCGTGCTTGTTTTGCCTTTACATTGTGTCTCTCTTTCTCCCTCTCTCTGTCATCCAGAGTTCTTACACAAGCACCTTTGAATTAGGGTGTCTGTGTACGTGCACACACGTACACACACACACACACACACACACACACACACACACACACACACACACACAGATGTTATCTACCACACCATGCTAGTTACATGTTTATCGCTGTTAGCACATTTACAGTATTTCACAGGGTTACCATTTAAAATAGTGCTATCTCTTCGACCATACTTTACAGCTCCAGACACAGCTAGATAATCTAATCTTATCTCTCCCTAGCACTTCTGTTTGCTTTAGGCTTAAAGGCTCAATCAAAAAAAAAAAGTATTTGTTGTATTTTGTAGCCATAAAAGTTTATTATTTTATTTTCTATTTTTTATTTTATTAATATTTTATTTTTTACTTTGAATGAATGAATGAATGAATGAATGAATGAATGAATGAATGATCTTTATTGTCATTGTGCAAGTACAGGTACAGGTACAACGAAATTTAGGTTATATTTGTAAACAGTGGAGTAAAACAGACCTATATTCTGATTAAAATGGGTTTTAAAAAGTCCCAAAAAGCTTATTTTCCATCTCCAGATCAAATTTGCAGATTGAGGCTTTAAAGGTGCAACTCATAAATGCTCTTAACACATTGCAATGCAAAGCCTACACAAATTGTACACATACAGAAGGCTTCCTATTTATTTCACTGATACTTCAAACAATCAAGTAAGGCTTGTAAAAATGTAAGCTGTGTCAGTATTCCCCACTTACAGATCTTCTTAAGTTACCTTTCAATTACCTCCCTTTCCTTCCCTCAAACACACACGGGCGCATGCGCACACATACAAACACACACACACACACACACACACGCGCATGCATGCATGCACACACACGCACACACACACACACACACACACGTACACACACATCTTAATAATAAACTGCTTCTGTTCCTGCTGTGAGCTGTGGTCAGTGAGGACTGGCATGAGTCAGTGTTTTTA
>OMKL01084783.1:0-10322 GCA_900302295.1 Parasudis fraserbrunneri | reverse complement strand
CGCGCCTTTCTGTCTCTCTCTCTCTCTCTCTCTCTCTCTCTCAGTTATCTCCGCTGGATTTAGTCAGAGAGCATCGTGTAACTTCTCTGCCCACACTGTGTGCTGTCAGGCAAATTACTCTCCATCTGTCCTGAGATTCCCTTGTATGAGATAGATAGATAGAGAGAGTGATAGATAGATAGAAAGAGAGAGAGAGTGATAGACAGATAGATAGATAGATAGAGTGACAGACAGACAGACAGACAGACAGACAGACAGACAGATAGATAGATAGATAGATAGATAGATAGATAGATAGATAGATAGATAGATAGATAGATAGATAGATAGATAGACAGACAGACAGACAGACAGATAGACAGATAGATAGAGATGTGAGCAGGTACCTGTGTCTTGATGGTCCTGTTGTGTCTGGTGATGTTGACATAGTGAGGAAATCCATCAGCCAGGTTTCTGTGAGTTAGCTGATATTTGTGGGTTATCAGTCCCAACTTATACCTCAGATCTATACTACCTGTGGAGGGAAAATAACTAATTGAACTTATCATTAGCATCAGACCTCGCAAATGATTATGTGGTGTTTGTTTTAACCTGCTTAGTATACTCTATGGGTGGGGTTTGCCACATAGAACAATATGAAATGAGTGCCAGAAAGTTCTGTGGACTATACTTGAAAGTCAAATTAGTATTCTTTTGTGTGATTGACAACTTACCTGACACTGAATTGTCCTACTACAGAAAATCCATCTGGTACACATCAGGTTAAAACAAATGCTACATTGCAAATACTATTGACCCATGACTGATAAGCATATAATGCATTTCATCACATATTTGTGTTTGTAATGACTGTGATTCCCCAACCTGATCTCATGGATCTCAGTTCGTGTCCTAGTCATGACATTTACTTTATTTATTCTATTGATTCGTGTCCCAGATATAAATCAGTGGCACGACTTGAGACGCACTGTCTGGCCCTTGGCGCTATCCGTAGTCTCTGATTTCCCCCTCCCCCTGCTATGTGAATCTGCTCAAGGAAAGGGATTAATGCGCTGACTGCCGAACTTAATCCCACTTCAATAGCCCTAAGATCCTTAGCCTGAGATGATCTGGGGGTGTTTCAAGACGCATTACTCATTTAGCCAGGTAGCTCTTAAAATGGTCATGATGAAATAACTTTGCAATTGCTCATAATGAGTTGATGTGGCTACAAGACATCCATAAGAACCAATATCCAAGCTTAAAGGTAGAATTTGTAATGTCATCAAACAGCGACCTCTAGGCAAAAGATTACAACATGGTACTGCGCTTTGTTTACAGTTTTTGTTTTTGTCTGATATGTGGATTGGATTTCAGTTGGGATAGGGGAGGGGTTACGACTGCTGGCCACACCTCAGGCTCTACCAAGAGAGGTCTGGAGAAATTCACAGTATAATAAGTTACTGAACTCCAACCCACATATCAGACCAAAACAAACAAGTAAACAAAGCACAATACCAAGTGGGGCTGTTTTGCCTAGAGGTTGCTGTTTGATGACATTACAGATTCTACCTTTAAAGGTGCAATCTGCAATCCAAATGTAAACAAATGGGTAGCCCCACCATTGAAACAAACCATGGGAATTTTTCAAATCTCAAATTTGACTAAATGTGCGCTTGATACAAGGATATACAGTACTGTATATGTGCTGAGTTTTTAATGCCTTCTGACACTGGAATTTTTTTTAAATATTTGTAAAGATTGGCTAAAAATTGACCTGAATTTTGAGTTATTATGAGTTAGTAATGTTCGGGTAGGCTTATTTTCCATCTACAAGTTAAACTCTTGCAAAGTCTGCAGACAGGCAAAATGTATATGGTCAAATAAATTACATACTGGGTCTTTAATTTGACAAATTATTCAAAACATCAAGACTCACATATAATCCTTATCTGATTAACTGTGCAATCTTGGATGTTGATACTGAGCTGCCTTACCATCAGTTTTGAGGACAACGGCCATGTAGTCATGGACAAAGGAGCTGATATAGAGCAACACAGCTGGGGTGTGGATGGTGCTGAAACTGAACTCGATGTCATCGGCCGTGTCGTTGTATCCCAGGCTGAAGTTGTCGTAGTGTGGATCTATCCAGTTGGCCCATGCCGCTTCATCTGATATGGGCTTCTTTCGTATGTCATACCGCAGCCATGAGCCAATCTCAAAGTACGCTCCAATATCTTGGAGAAAAATTGGATTTAATTACTTTATGGACTTAGATGTCTACCTCTGTTTGAATTCCACTTTTTAAGTTTTATAATGGATACTTTATATTGTACTAATGCTGCAGATAAGGGCTCTAGGAAGACAAAGCCCCCAGCCTCTCAGCTCTTTTTGAACAAGCCGAGGCCTTCTTTTTTATTTATTTTTTCTAACTAAGTGTTATCCCTTACTGCTCCCACAGCTTACCTCACACATTTCTTTTTTTGTAATTGTTTTTCCCTTGTAGCACTTAGAGATTATATTTAAATAAAACTCACCTTTGTGGCAGTAGAAACCATCAAATGCTGTGTTGTTACAGTCACAAGTATAGGAGGCGTAGCTCTCTATGCACTGCCCACCGTTTCGACAGGGTATGCTGGCATTGAGACATTGGCCGGTGCAGTTCCTCCGTATTCCTTGTTCTTCGTTTACTTTGCCCTCCAGGTCCAGAGGCACTCCGTTCATCCGTAACCCTCGCAGACATCCCAGGAAAGGTCTCAGGGTGCGGTTGGCTGAGCCTGGATGCACAGCATACTAGTATAAGTCACCTTAATAGGTACCATTCATAAAAGTAAAGGTCAATGCATTGCATCCTGTGTCTGCAGAGATTTATTGTGGATATATACGTTGTATCTGTTTAGTGTGCATGTTTTATGTGTCTGTCCAAAATGTTTAAGGGCTTATATGTCCAAGAGGGTTTGCGTAACCATAATAAAATGTATATAAACATCAGGACCTGTTTTAAACATGTGTACCCAGTTTGGTACATGCTTGAGTTAGAGGGACTAGGGAACTGCAAAGAGCAAAAAGGCTGGTACAATGAAGAGCGCAAACAATACTAACATTTCATTTAAACAATACAGAGGGACAGATGGAGAAGAGTTTCCACATAATATCACAATTGTAAACTAACTAAAATTCTAAAAGTCAAAACATCCATTTAACATTCAACCAATTAAATGTTGTTAAACCCTCTGAGGGAAAACTAAACGTCAACCAGTTCTGAAGGTGTTGCTCAAATTCAACACCCTCATCACTCCCATTCCCTCAGGTGACCTACCTACGAGGAGGGGATGTGTGAACTGCATGCTAACGTAGGTCTGACCGGGGAAGCGCCTGACAGCCCAGGGCTGATAGTCCACCTTGATCCTGGCCAGCTTCACGTTGATCTCAGCCTGGACAAAGTGCCACTCATTATCAGTGAGGGACACTGGCGAATTTAATGTTACATTGAGGATCCCATCGCCAACCATGAATATGAACAAAAGGTTGTGGGTGGCTGGGAAGAAACAGAAGGAGAGAAAGGAACTCATAAAAGACTTGATTAGACGGACTTTTCTATTGTATGTATCTTTGGGTAACAGTTATATCACATTTAACAAACTGTTAAAATCAACTAAGTGTCATTTACTGTTTAGTTCTATTCTTATGAAGCTACGAAGCCAGTCATCAGAGTTTTCCAGGAAGACGCCGGTGCGGTAGGTTTTGAAGTGGAATGAGATGTCAGCGCTGGGGCCAGGCCTGAAGGTAGGAAAGGTTATGTAGGTTGGCTTGGTGAAGGCTATGGTGTTCCAGATGTTCCCTGTAGGAGACATTCATTCAGACATTGATAGAGAGCCAATCACAGGCCATTTGACAACATTAAACCACGACATTGTGTCATCACAAGTATTAGTGAAACACATAATATTTAAGCTTACTATCGCCATGGCAGCGGAGGGGCCCAACAGTGTAGTGTGCCTCTGAGCCGGTCCTGTTGGTGTCCCCTACTACCACCTTTCTGACAGGCAAGTGGTCTCTGAAATCCAAGTAGCCTTTGTCTGAATACCTAAAACAAGGACACAAAGTGTCATAGATGCAAAGTGTCATGCCGTGAAACACCACTGGGGGCAGAGTGGCTAACAGTGAGAGAGTGACTGACTGACTGTCTGAATGAGTGACTGAGTTATTGACATTGTCAGTCTTTGAAGTGCGTCGCATCTAAAAACCCAGATGGGAACAGTCAGACCTCTATATTAATATTGTAGTCAAACATAATTGTACACTCTACAATAACTAAATTCTACACACTTGATTCTAAAACTGTCCCTCTCACCACTGTCGGTAGTCTGCGTCACAGTTACATTGAAATCGGGCGTCAGTGCATGTCTGGTTGATGGAGCAGCCACACTTTTGGACCTCACGGAAAGCCCCGCCCCAGTAGTAATGGCTGTCATTGTTACGACCAATCCAGTAACCAAAGGGTCTTCCATCTAGAAGAGACAGGCGGTGTTACATTTGGGTTATCCATCTAAATATAAAAGAGAGACAAAACTTTTTCCCCAGTTTACTACCTTCCCCTCACTACTGTCAAATGAAATGCTTGTAACTCAATATTTTATTAATACATTTTTTATGTTACACCCTTTCAAAACCATTTTTGTTTTAAATGCACAGTGGTCAACATGAAAATAAAGCTTTTTAAAGTTTAAAGTTTAAAGTTAAAGAAAATAAAGGTTTTTTTTCATTCTTGAAATGTCAACTTTTTGGAGATACAAGGTTTTCATCCGACGGCAGCAATATTTCATCAGCCTCACCAACCAATCCCACTTACTGGGCGTGTTGAGGAGGCGGGACTTATAGCAGGAGTAGTCGATCCATTGTTCACAGTACATGGAGGTGTTGGCCAGAGCAGTGACCTCGTCCCAGGAGGCGTTCCAGTAGTTGACTTCTCCTATGTACGGCCGGTCCACGGTGCTCCCCGTCACCTTGGTGCCATCCACACGATCATGCAGAATCACTGTCCAAGCTTTATATGCTGCACACACAGGTGAGACAGATATAGGTCACACTCAATAGCATAGTATTAAATATGTATGTTTTATTCTCAAGCGGGGGGAAAAGGCCGTAGCGGAAGAGATGTAAAGAGAATAAGAAAGAGGAGGACTGAATGAAAAGAGAACATACATTTTTGATAAGATTTTTTTTATTTCTGACGTTAGTCTATGGATGTGATATTTTGATGATGACTGAGTCACTGGACTCTGACTAATCTGTTGAATTTACATGAACAGGACAAGTCCAGCAGACCTGATTGATTGAATCGGCTCATTTGGAGAATACAGTCCTCTGAGGTCATAACTGCTCTGGCCATAAATATTTGTGTCATTTTCCTCTTTTCTCTTCAATTATGGCACATCACACACAAAGAGAGAAACAGATGGCCTATCTTGTTGTATACTACAATTTAATTTCCCATGGAATTTCCTGACAAAACAGCAGGAATTTGATTACTGGCTTTCTGTCTCAGAATAATATTGAATAACAACTCACAGAGGCTCTAGCAACTCAGTTTATCCTTCTGTTATTATGAAATTATTCAACAAATTTATGATGACAACTGTAGAGCATGGCACTAACACAGCGTTAGGGGTTCCATTCTCACTGGAGTCACCCATGCTAAAAATGTCTGCACTCAAGGTACTGTAAGGTACAGAGAAGATTTGCTAAGCTCTTTTTCAGTCCTGCCAAACACGCACACAGTTACATGCATTCACACCTGGGAGTTGCACAGTACAGTACATCTAGTGCTGTGGCCACTGAGCAGTTCCACTGGAGTGAGAGGAGTTTAAGTGCCTTGCTCAAGAGCACTTCAACAGTCATTGTTGAAGGAGGGGAGAGCATAATTCATTCACTGGCCGCACCTAGATTTCCAAGTTGGTCTGGAGATTGCAACTGATGATCTTTTGACCATGAAGTGACAGAAATGGTTTAGTTCGTTCTCACACCTCTGTAATCTCTAAGCTACTGTCACCTCCACACTTTGGATAAAAGCATCTACCATATGGTATAGAGTGTTAGCCAACAGACCAGACCAGGATTAATGGTTACTTACATTTCATTTTGCAGTACACCTCGAATGGTTTCAGGGGTCCACTGAGATCAGGATCAATGGTGTAGTTGCCTGACCAGTACTTGCCATGGAGTCTGTAGGCTTCGCATGACTCTTTATACACCGCTGTTCGGGAGAAGAATGTACCGGGTTTTTTTTTATTATTAGGGAAATTACGGCATGGCTTGACGACAGATACTGAAACAACAGTATAAATAATATGAGTCTATGCTGCCTTAGCACAAGCTGCAGTCAATCATAGAAAGCTTTCTGTCACACTATAAGTGTTCAGCGGATTAATGTCAGCAGTGGACAGTACTCACACATATGACACACTTCTCCTTTATAGCCCGTGTTCTCACACAAGCATATGAAGTCATCCCAGGACTGGATACATCGGCCTTCATGTTCACATGGATTTGGAGTACATCTACAGACAAAATATCAAATCATTTCGAGGAGTAAGAGATTATGTTTTAACATATAACTTATCATACAAGACTAAGAGTGTACAGAATTGAGTGATTTCTTATCTGGTCCAACTTGTCCATATTCTCTCATCCAGGTTTAATTTTCTCTATGATCTCTCTCTCTCTGTGAGAAACTTCTGACAGTTTTACGAGGCGAGATTTAAGGGCTGTTGGCCCTCTCGCTGTGGGGTGTTGAGTGACTTAAAATCCCAGCCCTGACGAACAAATGGTGTTTCTCTTTAAAAGGCTCTCACACATACAGTAATTTACAGGTCTGTGCCAGATGCTCCACATGCATATGTACATATGAAGTGTGCAGTAGCCTAGCTAGCCACATATGAAATATAGAAAGATAGGGCTTAGAGGATGACGTAAGCAGAGAATAAGGGCCGTACTATAAACAACACGAAATTAAATGCATATGGTACTATTCAGTTGCTCTGTGTTCTAGTATGGAAATAACCCCCCTATCATACTGTATACACAGTATAACCAAGCATGAGCCATGAGAGAAAAGAATAAATCTCCAGTAAATGTCTTTGTTATTACGTTATTTCACTCTCACAAAGCGGAAATGAGGGGTTTATAGCTAGCCCCAGTAGTCCAACACCATTCATCTTGATAGCTAAAGGCCTTGACTCGCACACACCGTTCTACCCTTCAGGATGAATGATGAATTCAAACACATCTGGTTCACATCACCATGACTGATATTACTGGGCCGAAGGCACGTCCCACCGCTCTGTCCAGGACATACTCTCTATATAACCGGTGTTACAGACGCTAAAGCCGTCTCCAATACCTGTCGGTGATGCCGCAGGTTCCCAGGAGCAGCTCAGCATAGCGCCCCCACTGACGCTGCAGTATGATGTCGATGTCCAGCTGTTCATTGTCTATGTAGATCTGCTGCATGCAGCCGTGGAAGTGGTTCAGCTTGGTCTCACACTTCCTTATTGTGTTGTTGGTTTTTGGACACCCTGGGGGACAAAGGGACAGTGAGTCTGAATGTGAGTGGGTGTCTGGATGATTTCAGTATTTCACTTGTCTTACGGTACACTGGACAAATGACAAATTCCTTTGATTCTAATTCTATTTTGACCAGCTCACCTCCAAAGAAGTAGCGGTCCCCCGTGCGTACTGTGAAGGGGTTGGTGATCTTCAGCGGAGACCCCTCCTCCTCATCTATGGTCAGGGTCAACAGGTTGTCTCTGGCTGCCAGGTCCACTGTATGCCAGTAGCCATCATTCAGGCGGTAACCTAAGGACAAGAGCAGGGTCTGTGATATGCTGACTGGACTGAAAATAAAGAAATCACACACAGTTTGCATAACATTCATAAACATCTGGTATATATATATCACTACATTAGGGACATTATGGTGTGCTGCTGCTGTACCCGTGGTGTAGTTTCCTGTACACAGGCAAGTATACAGAGTACACCCACCTGTTTTTCTGGGTACTTACAGTATATCCTGTGCCCACATATCAGATGAATTACCACTAACATACAGTACATAGGAAGGTGGGATAACTGTATACTTCCATCTCCCCAGCAGTTTACCCACCTTCTGGACCACCCCAACACCACTGTCTTATACATTCCCAATCATCATTTCTCTCTCTAATCTCCAGTTAAGACACAGATTGTGTTGGCCCACCTGCAGCAAACTGCAGTTTCTTCTTGCCAGGTTGAAATATGGTGACATTGACCTGTCCCTCACTCAGGCCCAGCTCCAGAGCGCCCAGGTCATCAGCGAAGCGTGTGAACATCAGCAGGCCTGTGTAGTCCCAGGAGCGGAACTTAAACTTGACAAACATACGAGGCTTCCTGAAGAAGCCTGGGACCTGCAGGTAGTTGTTGGGCCCAGCAAAGGTCATGGGCTTCAGCAGAATGTCACGACAGGCATAATGCATCTTTTTCTGAAGAGACAAAAAAAAAAGAAAAAAGAAAGTAAAACATAAAAATCGTTCCACAGTATAAGTGGAACCTTCACACCATATTATTGATGGTCTTGGTATAGTGAGCATAAAGATAATACAATAAATATTATAGTCAACTTGTACTGTGAATCAATGGGAATATTATTTTTTTCATAACAATATTACGATTACTGCTGTACATCAAGGATAATGAGAAGCCACACCTTCTGAGGGATTCGAATCTCTGGTTCTTCTCTCTTGGCCATGTCAATGATGTTGATCCCATTGATGAAGACGTTCTCCAGGCAGCCCCGGAAGTTAGGTGTGGTGGGGAGGTGGGGCATGTTAGCCTCTATGACTCCACCTACATATAACTAAGAGGGGAGAATTAAACCATTCAGCAACCATAACAACATAGAATTGTCTTCATGTAGCTAAAGAATGATCATGATCCCAGAGTTCGGCAGTACAAACTGATGCTTTTGACTGGTCATTCTACAGAATTCACACTTATATATATTCTATATTCTGTACATTCAGCAGTGGCAGGGGCCACAACACCAAGAGCACCAGTTACCACTGTTTGATAGAGACAATGGAACAATTTAAACAGGATAAAAGTATTTGTCTAATGTTAAAATTAGTGTCTCTATTGTTATGAGGCATCAAAATAAGAACCGTTTTAATGCTATAACTTGTGCTAGAGCCAAAACTGGGACCAAAATATAGGGACAATGGTGGAGCCATAACCAAAATGTATCCCCAGCCACCACTACTGAGGGAAATAAGAGTGGAAACACAGATTCATACACACTGGAACAGGTTCATGATATAGACCTCTAGCTATGTCAAATACCTGATTATCCAGGTCCAGATAGGTAAACTCGCCATTACAGATGGCCGTCACCGTCTGGCTGTCCACTGTGAAGTTCACCTGACGACCATAGCGCTTGATGGTGACATAGTGCCAGTGTTGGTTGTCCAGAATGTTGCCGGCAGTCAACGTGGTTCGACCGTCCACCTTGTGTACTGTGCTGCTTCCTGAAAAATGGGGGAAATGGAAAGAAAATCAAATAATAAGCTTTAATTAAAGTAGGCACATTACTGTATTGTAGCTGTAGGCAGGGCTCTGGTGGTTATCAATCTGATACTGAAACTGAAAAACTGACAGTGCAGAGATCTCCTCCCAGATACCATAGTTTGAAGTCTGTAGAGAATAAAGCTATCTTAGAGAAGCCAGGCTCTCCTACAACCCTCTCTCACTCTCTCTCTCTCTCTCTCTCTCTCTCTCTGAACACCATTGCTAGGCAGACAACTGCAGAGGAGAATCTCTTTTATGATCTCAAACACCAACGTTGTCACTCAACATTTTCCCTCAAACATATAGAGATCCCTACCACAAACTATGGACATTCCCATGGGTTCCTATAACCACCTACATTCCTATTTGTTCCTATGACCACCTACATTCCTATACGGTCCTATGACCACCTAACACATAGGTTCCTATGACCACCTACATTCCTATAGGTTCCTATAACCACCTAGTACATAGGTTCCTATGACCACCTACATTCCTATAGGTTCCTATGACCACCTACATTCCTATAGGTTCCTATGACCACCTAGTACATAGGTTCCTATGACCACCTGCATTCCTATAGGTTCCTATGACCACCTACATTCCTATAGGTTCCTATGACCACCTAGTACATAGGTTCCTATGACCACCTACATTCAAATAGGTTCTTATGACCACCTACATTCCTATTGGGTCCTATGACCACCTACATTCCGATAGGTTCCTATAACCACCTAGTACAT
>OMKL01084734.1:4778-16199 GCA_900302295.1 Parasudis fraserbrunneri | reverse complement strand
CACTGTGTGTGTATGTGTGTGTGTGCATATACTGTACGTGTGTAAGTGTGCGTGTGTGTGTGTGTGTGTGTGTGTGTGTGTGTGTGTGTGTTTATGTAAGGTGTTCCTGTAGGGTTATGCAGATTTTATGTGTGTTCTTGGTCTTTGTTCTAGTGCCTATATTGACACTGTGTGTGTGTGCAGATTTTGTGTGTGTGTGTTCATTTCTATGAATGTGCCTTTAAAGGAACACTCCAAACATTTTGGGAAATACACTTATTTGCCATCTTCCCTAGAGTCAGACAAGAAGATTGATATCAGTTTCATCTCTGTTTGTCCGATAGTCCGGTAGAACCAAATTCAACTTCCAACAACTCCAAAACTGATGCACAGAGATTAAATTGTTATCAATCTTCTTGTCCAACTCTGGGGAAGATGGCAAATAAGTGTATTTCCCAAAATGTTGGAGCGTTTCTTCAAGTGTGTGTGTGTGCTTATTTACAGCGTGTCAGTGTTTATGTCTTCATTACTTGAAGCAAAAGTAGGGTCAGCCACACACTGGTATCTCCAATGGGAGTAGATTCTTTATTGGGACATCGCACACACCAAAAATCTTCTCTGGGACATGATGTTCCAAAAAAAAGAAAAACTTTCTCATCAGAGCAACAAGTGTGTGGCCCAACTCTCCTTTTTGTTTCAAGTCTCTTTCTCCACCAGCCTGCTTCACACTAACGTTGGTCTGCCCTCTGCCCCGCTCTGTCTATCCATCTCTGACATTTCCTGCAGGTGAGTTGGACCCGGAGCGCATGGGTTCAGGCATCCAGTACGGAGATGCTTCGCTGAGGCAGCTGAGGCAGCCCAGAGGCACCACCACACAGAACAAACAGCAGTGTAGCTGCTAGGGGTGGGACCTCGCCGCAACCCCCGGGCCTACACACTCCGACTTCCCCTCACAGGTCAGTGCCACGTTAGACGACATCTCTGTCAACCCCCGGGCCTACACACTCCGACTTCCCCTCACAGGTCAGTGCCACGTTAGACGACATCTCTGTCAACCCCCGGGCCTACACACTCCGACTTCCCCTCACAGGTCAGTGCCACATTAGATGGCATCTCTGTCAACTCCGGGGTTCCCTCGCGGGTCTGGAATAGTATGGAGAATGAACTTGGATCATTAACGGGTCTTGGCAAGTTTCTTAATTATATTAAAAGGCCTGGAAAAGTATGGAAAATGATTGCTGTCCAATCTGGACACACATATGAATACACATTTTCATTTGACATGTTGTGGTATTTATTTTTAAGAATTATCTTCAGCTTTTGATTGATAAAATCTAGTTGACTGTTATATTGCCCAACCAATATATAGACATGCATCACATCTCCAAATGCACCCTGTATGTAGTATATATGCTATATGCTACTCAGGATACTCACTCTCTTGCTCATGTCATTATATTTATTAATGCAACATGCACATTAATGATAGTCCCATATCTGCTCTCATCTTTTCTGTCTTCTCACCTCTCAGCTCCAGGTGTTTTTGGGTGTGAAGGACACCTGTCACTGCAGTCTCACACACCTCAGATCACCTGCAACCCCTGACCCCTCACCTCTGGTAAGAGATGATACTTCCTGCCTGGGGAGGTCAACTCTGCCCCTGTGCTCTGGGCAGGGAAACCCCTCAGTGTGAACCATGCTGGGATGACAAAGAGGAGGAGCAGATTGTTCCTCAGTTTCTTCTTACCAGACCAGGCAGTGTCAAGGGTTCTGTGTGAGGGCTGAGGGTTGTTTTTATCTTTTCTGGTTTTTATCAACACATGCTCATAGATGCTTACACATATACACATCATTGTCTGACTGAAAATCATTAATACCTTTTTTTTTTTTTATATTTCTCACTCAAACCTAGCAAGATATCATTATTAGGTTGGTTAATTTTGCACTTTTCTTTCACAGAGGGACAACTAAGTATCTTGTCATTTAATTACCATCAACCAATATTTGAATGGTTATTTGCACTGAACAGCATTTATAACCGGCACCACCAACAATTGAATTCTACTTAACATGATTTTGGTCTAGACTTACTGTACATTCAAAACTACAGTAAATGCAAAACGTTGTAAATGTTTTTCCAGCTGTCATCCAATCGTTTCCCCAGGTCTGTTCCAAATTGGAGCAGATGATTGATTATTTGACCGGATCTGTCAATCATATATGTCTCAAACACAGACTACACTCCAGGTCTGTCTTGTCATGTAGCTCTCAAATAAAGACTACACTCCTCTCACAGCTGAAACACAGTGGAAGCGGCACCCACGTGCTGCTGTCCACACTGGACGTGCCCGGTTTGGAGTTCCGAGGGGTAGGGATAACATTTGCGTCATGGCTGTTTTCTCTGCAGAAAGGACAGGGACTCCATAGAAATACACTGGGAGATTGACTCGTCGTGACCCCAGAATACATCAACAAAACTAAAAACCTGGCTTGGTGTGTTTGCTCTTGCGCCAACATATGCCTCTCGCATTCCAGCCAGTCTGCATCCTCATCCAGTCTTGTTTCATGGGTTACTCGGACGGTTGGCATACGTTCCGCTGAGCCAGTTGAATGTTTTGTTAATAGATTTTAGTTGAAAATGCACTGTAATAATGACGTGGAGAGCGTTGGCCTTGGTGATAAAACCCGACGTTGTGGATGTATATTATTCCCACCCTCCTCCCAGTCCCCCATGTCTCCAAACGGTCAGCAGTTCCTTCTGAAGATAAACAGTCCAGTCACTCCACTCCCACGCAGGCAAGCATGTGGGTCACGTTGAAAGCACACAGATGAAGAGAGATTCAACTCTTTTATTTCACTCCAAATGCCACAAAAGGCGATGTTTTTCATTATCTGATTTCCTTGCTTGCCCTAGCCCTCGTGTGTGACGGCACTATCGCAGTGGTGGGGTCAAGAGAGGGTTTTCTATCTTTCCAAAGCTGACCACATCTTCGCCCCCCCTCCCACTCTGGTCTTTCTGCTCTGCACTCTGCCCCCCTTTTTCTTATTTTAATGCTGCTCTACATGCACTTCCAGTACAAGCAGGTCACAGGAAAACCACACTGGCTTTTGCCTCACTAGCATGTATGGGAAACTGTCATATACCACCCACCCAGTTCAGTTACAGTTCACATCACCATTTTTAATGGGAGGTTTCAAGTGCACTTTTTAATTTTGGTGTTCCGTTTTCAACCTCCCCCATTAGCTGTCACAACCCTGCGTCAAGCACAGAAGTAACGATCTTCTCCGATATGTTATTGCTAGTGCGGTTGAGGTTCCAGAGCTGACCCAGATGTTTTCTCCTTGGAACAGACCCACAATGTTGCCCCAGAAAGGGGGAATTTCCACTGTAACGGTGGTTTCCTCTTTCCATGTGTCGCCGACAGGGCTTTTGTGGTGATGTTGGAAGAGAAGGAGGTTGACTTAAAAACATAGAAACCCTCTCAGGCTCCTTACCCTTAAGTCGTAGGCACTGCTTCTATGAACCACTGAAGGTGACGGTATACTGACAGTGGAAACAAACTTCGGCAGGTGCGTAAGAACAAAATTACAGAAAAGTGTGACATTGGTTTCAGACACCAGTGTATGCCCACTTGCTATCTAGTCTGATTCTCTGCACACTGGATCCCTATTTGTGATCATCGATGATTGGTGTGAAGCCACACTGAGTATACAAGCAGCACCTTGTTCGATTGTGGTTCCATTTTGGGCAAGTTGGCCTTCGTTTTCAGTATACTGCCACCTTAAGGGCAGATCACACTGGCCCGGCATGTGGAGAAGTTCAAATCAAATGACCTGGCTGCATATCTATTTCTCAGGCCTTTGTCTCTTAAGTGTGTTCTTACTAAGTACATAGTGCGTAGTGCGCGGGAGCATGAAATGGACAAGCAGGAGATGAATAGTATGTAACGTCAAGAGACAGACTGGTTCTAAAGTTGTTGTTTTTTCATCTTTGAGTGATATATTTGTTTCCCCATCTTCTGCAAGTGCACTTTTACTTTGGAATTTTGATTTATTATTGTTTATATATGCTGTAACTATAGAATTGTACATTTTATTTTAATTGAAATGTATACTGTAATAAAATATTTTAATTGTTGAGGTTATCATTTCTTACTAAAGAACAACTGAGCTGTGATCCTCTTTTCTTAATGTTTTTTTGTTTGTTTTTTGCCATTACAAATCAAGTCTGTTGTACTGGTGACAGGTCTTTGTACCATTTGAGGTTTGGTTTGTTGTGTTGACTTCCTGAGATTCTGAGCCTTGCAACCACAACTCTGATCAGAATCAATTACATTTACTCAGTGGTTGTACACACTGTGTGGCTGCCTGATCTGAATCCTGAAGTGCTGTTCAAAGAGTCAGTTAGCCTGTGTGTGCTAGCTGTATGCATTTGTATCTTGTTTAGTGCACAATAAGCACTTGCCAATAGCCATATCATTAGCTCTTAATTTTCTTTTTTCATCCAGTCTACCTTTGCATTCTGGTTAAACTATCCATCCAGTGCAGAATGCAGTCCAACTCAGTTGTTGCTTAGTAATTAATGTTATTTAATCATCTTAAAAACTCCTGTACATCTTGGGTAATCTATGCTGTAAATAAGATTTAATTTGTCTATTGTGGGTGACGATTGCTCGTTGACTGTAATGATTATGAAATTCTCAGTAAACTGCTTTGTTTTTTTAAGTTAGTCTTTCCAGTGTGTTTTTCTGTATGAATCCATGTGAGCAATGCAAAATTACACACCAAATAGCAGGCTGAATGAAAAACTCTAGAAATTCAACAATAGAATGCTTTTATCCAAGCCAGCCATTTCCCTCCTCTTTCCAGCATACAGTGATGCTCCGTTACCATACCTCTCTGAGTCAGGGTGGGGCAAGTATTTCAAACGGTTCATATGATGAAGGGTAAAAGCTCTCTGTGTTTAATTGTCTGGATTTATCTTCCTGGGTCAATGGAGTGACTGCTAGAGTGGGTTAATGTGGCTCAAGTGGATATATTGACTGAATTATTGATCTTACACTGGCTGCGAGAATGACATCATAACCAAATTGCTGAATTTGACATGGAAGGGGGAAAAATCTTTTGCCACTAGATGGTGCTAACACACTAGCGAATCGAGCAGCTGTATCTACTCAGGCTCCCCTCTTCCAGCACCAAGATGATTATTTAGATGTACAGTCTAAGGTATTTGCACAATTATCCTATCCTCCTATGTTGGAGGAACCTCAGATCATATTCATATTAAAGAGAGGCGAGGCAAAAAGACAAAATATGGTTTAAGTCTACAATATGTTTATGATAGACAATATTCACCAATAAAACCAAATGCAGGATTTTTTATTTTTATTTATTTTTTTACACTTTATTAAGTACTTAATTTGTCTTTATTTATATACACAATGGAATAAACTGATGTGGGCAGTTGAACAGGAGATGGCAACACCTACAAAAGACACATCTTCCATCAACAAACTCACACAGGTGGACGGGACACAGAGCAGTACACCTCTCATCTAATGCCAAATCATAGAATAAAAAATACTCATAAAAAACAATTCAACAACAGTAACGTGAAACTTGTTATAACTCCACTAGTTATGTGGCAGGTCATGACTAAGAGTATGGAGGTTGTTATCACCACAGACCTTCAATTCTGGAGAGGGGAGAATGAGAAAAACAAATACTCATTCATGAGGCTTTCAGCTGGTATTAGCAAAAGCCTTTTTATATGATGTTGTGAGACAGTGAGGGAATCTAAATTCACTGATCCCAATACAACTGCATGCTCATCTTGAATAGGCCATATAGTGGGTAGAAAAGGCTTTTTTCAATGCCTGGAATGAACATGTTAGTTTCACACAAGATACACTGTATGTACACACCATACAAAGCAAACTTCACAGTACTGCTTGACGTAAAATATACTATATATTTCCACTGAATATAATTCCTGTTCCATTTGTATTTTGTTCACCTCTTTCCATATTCCGCATGTGGGTGCATTTATATTTGTAAAGTGTTGCAAGTGTAGCTAACGAGCACCATTTGGCTTAGAATGAGCTGCATAGAATGATCTGGAACTTAATACAAGATGCCATCAAATTTAATACAATATACAGAACGCTGCCATCCAAGACACCGTAACCCCC
Organism: Parasudis fraserbrunneri; assembly: GCA_900302295.1. NCBI lineage: Eukaryota > Metazoa > Chordata > Actinopteri > Aulopiformes > Chlorophthalmidae > Parasudis > Parasudis fraserbrunneri. Next base: position 10,029 of record OMKL01084734.1, on the reverse strand, counting down.
ACTGTTCAGCTCCAGTTCTGACACAGTGCAGGTTGCCCTAATAGACCCTCTCAATGGCACTCATCATAAGTACACTCAGTTGAACTGTGAATGTGCCGCAGGAGGTCAATGGCTCCAGTGGGCTTTCCAAAGTAGTTTACTACTTGCTCTGTGACACGGATATGAAATGCATTGTCACCAGGGCCCATCTAGGCCTAAAATAGTCTGGCAAGACAGTGGAACATCTCTAAATAATAGTGTACGTTTTACACATTATTCTCAGGTTCCAGATACAGTATGATTTGTTGCTAGACTGTGTCGCTCATGTTCAGGCAAAGTGGTCTACAAAAAAGAATCATCTTAGGCAACTAGTCCTTTTCCATGGTGCTTGTTAGTTACATTAGTGCTGTTGGAGGAAGGGTAAGGGTGACAGGCATAGGAAAGGGGGGAGTTGCCAGATTGGTGGATTCCTGTCATTGTTTCCACCAGGCTACACACCGTATAGAATGCAGGACTATAACTGGCAACCATAAATAATGACTGTCATTACTGCAGCCTCTGGCTTTGGGTGAAGCTGAACACAGTATAAAGTTAATTGTAATTGAGGTGGTACTGTAGTGAAATGTTAAGGGCCATATATCTAACATATTGAAATACACAGCCTTTCTACTGAAACAGTTTCTCAGGAGAGCACAACGGTCACAGAATGTTGCAAATGGAAACATAATCTATGGAGATACTAACTAGAGCTCTACTCTGCATAACACATCCATACCTGAACAACACTGTGCATTTCTACTTCTGAACATTCTGGAATGGTGCACTTTCCTGAAAACCCCCTGAAAGTTCTGTATTAAGGGCTGGAGCCTGCTCCGTAGAGGATGGAAAATAACAAGCAGACCTTTGCAGAGTGACAGCAACATGGGGCGGGGCTAGGTTAGGTAAAGGGGCAGGTGATTGGTGGGCATGTGGTCCCTACTCAAGTGACTGGAGCATGAGGAGCTGCTTGAGGACCTTGGTCTGACTGGTCTCCCTGATCTCTCCTGCGAGGAACATCTCATCCACCACCGTGTACACCTGGAGAGAAGCAGAGGCAGGCAGCAGGACACACAGAGAGGTGCACATTAAGAGAACTGTCATCAAAACAGAAAAATTACAACTGAATGATGTGCACAAAACCAACAGGGTTAAAAAGCGTAGAAACACTACTACCACCACCAAGAAAACTGTTGTCTGCATGTAAGCACAGCAGCTTAAACAAATGTACAAGAGAGTCCTCTCAGTCTCCCCAGTCATTACGGAATGGAAGGGGATACGCATGTTTATAGAGCACAGGCAAAAGTGTAGTGCTAGATCAGGTAAATGGAGAAGAGGTCACACAGAGATAACGATGATGTTTTAAATTGTGTCCCCATATGGCAATTTCTCTCCGTTTTCTACAAAACACCAACGAGCGAGGCCACTCACAAACGTGGGTGGTGCTTCATTAAGGTTCCATGTGTAGGCGGACATTCAAGAACACCTTAGGTAATTAGCTAGCGCAATAACTGCAGTAAGAATGGTATTCATGAGTGTTAATTGCTTTGCATTTCTTCCAGATGGAAACACCCCCCCACACACACACACACACAACTGATGTGGATGATCCTAATTGAATGATTGTTGTAATTGTGAATTACATAGCCGTTGCCATGGCACCACTTTAATCAGATAAAAGAATGTAACTCTTTTCACCTCCCCCTCTTCTTTCCCCTCTGTTCCTTTTGTCTTTGTCTTAGCAAAGCATGTGTTTATGGTTTAAAAACGTCTCTGTGTGTTGCCTTTGAGGCAGAGAGTTCTTTTGTTTCCTTACCTTGTAGAAGTTGAAGACAAGGTCCAATTCGCACACATTATGGAAATACTCATTCAGTACCTTAGAGGAAAGAGAGGAGTTGGAGGGGTTTATTTTTTAATTTTTTAAATCAGATGACAGATAAAAGGAAACCTTTCAGAGTGAACAAGGAGGTTTGAATAGATGAGGTTTGTACCAGTGCTGTGGTCTACTGACAGTGTAATGGTAACTACCAGCTTAAAATACCCTATAACATGGCATTTGGAGCATGTTTTGTTTCTGTGGTTCAGCATGTTGCTGTATGAAACGGGATGCTCGGGTGGGACTACATGCCAGAGGGAACTGATTTGATAGGAGATTTGAAATGGAGAGCAATGTTTATGTTAGCTCCCACTTCACTGTTAAGGACCAATGGGAATAATGGGAATAACATTTTATATGACGCAAGGTGGGAAGTGGGGTAATGTTAAAATCGATGATCATATTTTATTGGATGGAAATTCTATGTAGTGTCTCTGAGCGCATGATGTGCTGGTGACAAAATGTTGCCATTTCCCAGAAATAGAGAGGAATGAAATTTTGATATGAAGAATAAATGTAGTATTTGTCTTTTTTTTTCCTTCCATGTCTTGTTACATAGTTGTACAGCCGATCTAGAGACATGAGGTAACAAGGTCAAATTTCATGCAATTAAAATAAATAAATAAATAAATAATTAAACAAACAAACAAACAAACAAACAAACAAATAAACAAACAAACATTATTTCCTCTCACTTGGGGTATGGTGTCATATACACTAGCTGCATTGATCCCTCATCAAGAAATGTTGAGTTTTATGTTGTTATAAGCTAGGTTCTGTTCTGTTGTGGAAACTAGGTTACCAAACTTAGTTTATACCAACCTCAGATTTGCAAACTGACCACTGTACCCAACAGACGCAATAAGAAAAGTGGAGCAGATGTGCAGCTATATTCTATTGATTGTATGTGGGCTAGATGTTGAAATCCCTTGTTGACATTGTTGCTCTTGTTGAAAGACTGTACTGTTGGAAAGAATGTTTCATATTGTGAGTTTCTGTGTTCTGACTGCTTCATTCTTCACAACGACCTTTATTCAAGAGCTATTCCGATAAGATGACTAGTAGCAAATTCCTATTCTTCCTTGACAAACTAAATGGAAATGGCAGTATGGAGGAGAAAGTATCATTGGACACACAGCCCTGATCAATATGGGCTGGAGCAAGTCACTACATTCCAGGTCACGGAGCTCTTGAACAGAGCGTTGGGAATCGGAGCTGTTCCTCTTCACAGCCACATTCCGGCAGTCCCTTGGACAGGGAGCATGGACCTGTTCCCATATTTCCCCCTCCAAGGGAATGCTTTGGAGACTCATTTTACAAATATACTCCCAACTTTTCCTCCTGAAATTTCATTTCAATTACAGCCCTGACTTTTGCCATGAATGTCAGTCTGACAGCAGTTAGCTTCTAGATGTTGAATATGGGGGGGGGTAAAGGAAATCATTGACAGACATTCCTCAAAATAATCAGGCCGTGAAGTGCTAACACAGAACAGCTCACATACTGATTAGGTCTGTCTATGTGTCACATCCTGTGTGTGTGTGTGTGTGTGTGTGTGTGTCCCCTACCTCTACAAAGTTGTGGATGCCCTCCAGATATGCCAGGTTGTTGTCTGTCACGTCCACACAGATGCAGAAGTACAGGCCAGCATAGCGCCTGTAGATGATCTTGAAGTTCCTGAACTGTAGAACAGAGTCTTGTTTGTTTGTTTAACAACTGAAAGCTATTCAAATTATAGTTTATTTTTAGTGCAGACATGTTCCTAATCTCATGATGCATTTTTGAATCCACTGGTTGGTGGGCAGAAACATTTCCATGGCATTACATTTAGAGAGCATGCAATTAGTTTACGAAAACATTATTTACTATACATGTAATTCTTTCAATTGTTCTATCTTAAATGAAATCGATACAACCAAAACAAACTAATTTTGAGGCATCTGTAAACCAAACATAAGCCTAGAGGATACTTCTTTAAAGGACCATACTGGTGTTAATATGTGTTTATTTCCCTTAATAGTCACCCCACATATATCACATTACCTCTAACCATTTTCAGAAGCAAAGCTCACTGTATAAGAAATTTATAATTTGACGTTTTTAACAACTTTTGAAAAAGTTGAACATTATGGCTTCAAGGCGTATTTTTTCATTGTTCCCTAGTCGTGCTGACAAAGACGTCCGAGTTAGTTTCAATTAATTTTCTGTCGTTTTTATTTTAAGCGTTGCTCATAGAATATGGAAGTACATGCATTCAAAATAAAATAAAATAAAAACCACGGAAAATTAATTGAAACTAACGTCTTTGTCTGCACAACTAGGGCACAATTTAAAAGTATGTTTTGAAGCCATAACGTTCAACTTTTCAAAAGTCGTTCAAAATGTCAAATTATAAATATCTTATACAGTCAGCTTTGCTTGTGAAAATGGTATATACAAATTAAGGGAAATCCATGAATATTAACACCAGTATGGTCCTTTAAAATGGTAAATATGTTTGTAAACAAACAAGAATTTTGTGATTAGCTGTGACCAGTTTGGCTGCAGGAAACCCCCCATTTCTACTGCTTCTTGCTGCCTGGATATGTGCTTTAACCTGAGACCTGTATCCATTAACTTTATGCAAATATCTAGTGACAATGTACAAAGTCTTGTGACCGTCAAACTGGCAGTGAACAAGTAATGGCTTTTCAAATTTGTATATTTTGACCTTTGATTGTAGTGCTACCATTTGGTCAACTGGTATGAAATTTGTTGTGAGGCATTGGCAAAACCAATATCTGTCACTGGCAAATTTCATGTCTCTCTCATGTAATTTGTGAATAGCGCCACCATGTGGCCAAATGATAAACCTTTGTAGACCTCTTCTCTATCATGGAGGAGAGATATGTCAAGTTTGGTGCAAATCAGACAAAGCATTCAGAAGTAACATGTCACTTCCTGTTAACAATGTGTTTCTCCAAAATTCAATTGGGTGTGGCGGTCATACAGTTAGACCTAGCAACTTTCTGAATTGCACAATGAAAGACATTGGTCCGTTGATGCCACACGGCAGGTTTTGTGACAATCGGGTAGACAACCTAGGAGTACAAGGGGGCAGGAACATTTTAAAAAGGGTGGACATGCCAATATGGGGGACATGGGTGGTCTTATTATCAAAGTTGTAGACCAAGGATAGCTGTATATGTCTACAGTCTTGTGTCAGTTGGACTTATAATATACGAGGTATGGTTTTTCAAAGTTTGACATTTTGACCTTTGATAATAGCGCCACGATCTGGCAGATTGGTGTGGTATTCGGTGTGTGTCTATCATTGTACTATGTTGTGGCAAACAACTTTTTTTTGGGGGGGGGGGGGAC
>OMKL01084710.1:2001-12342 GCA_900302295.1 Parasudis fraserbrunneri | reverse complement strand
CTATTATTATGCAGTACTCCTTGCTTTTGGAAATGTGAACAAGAAGTGATCTACTGTAATGTCATTGCCAACAAACCCCATGTGGCCTAATGGATCCCACCTTCCAGCACTGGTTCTGTTTGCCTGCCTCTGAATGGCATTCATACATATGTATCCTCCGAGCACAGTGGAATAGATGTAGAGCTCTTCTGTCTGCCACGAGAGGCTTGCTTTTTGTGTAGGAGGGCACAGCGGAAACGCAAATGCACATGGACAAGGACAAAATTTGCATAGTCACTAAAAGTGCAAGGTCTTTTCCAAACAATGCCCATTGTCCTTTTAAATAAAGTTGTCCTGGTGTGTTTGTATCCTTGTCACACCAGTGCTCAGACCCTGATCCCTGCCCTTAACTTGTCACAACATTTTAGAGCCATTTTTTTATGGAGATGATTCAGCAAAGTGTAAAGAATACTCCAGCATCAGTCTCCACACATTCATCTCTTCTAAATTTAACTTTTTTTTTTTTTGCCTCATAAAAATTCATCCTGTCAATGCAAAAATAACAACAAACCTTAAAAGAAAAGCTGCCTGACTTCCTGTATCTTCTCTCGAGCTTCCACAAGAGACAGCACCCATTTGGGACTCACTGAAGCAAATCAGAATTGTCAGCATTGTGGGTTTTACCTTTTAAACGGGGAAGATGGATAGATAATCACCACATGCCATTCCGGGGGCCAATTATACAGCTTTGTGTGAAATTGGAAAACCTGTTCTCCCCAAGCTCTAATGGATGTTCTGGTCATTAGTTATTTGAGAGTCTTCTCTGGCTGTAATCAAACGTGAAACATCCCGTTAAGCACCCATAAAGGAACAGCTGCCTCTCTAAGTGACCTTCTGGTAAAGAGTATCCAACTGTCAGCCGGTTGGTGTTTGCGACAATTATCATGTGTGTCGCCATAAAAATGGCTCTTATTTCCTTCTTTTTGCAGTGGTTGCATCTCATTTGATGTCTTGCTTTCAGTTGTGTTTTCTTTTCCGGGCCTGTTGGCTGGTTGTGGTTTTATGTCTATGCACGCCAGATGCGCACTGTCCTCCATCTGTTGTCTAGCACAAACCCTGTGTCTCGACAAAGTGTAGTTACCGAGTGTTTAATTTTATCCAGCGAAACAAAATATGACAATTATCCTCTATTTTGTTATTGCTGAGACTTGTTGCTCAACCTGTTTTCTCTCCCTCTGCCAGGAGACCACCTATCCAGCCAGCAAGGTCCACCCCCTCTTCCGCCAGCTCCGCCCCCCCACAAACAGCACCCATCCATCACATCTCTGAGCCGCAGCTCGCTGGCCAATCAGAGAAGCCCGAGCCCGCCACCCACAGCCGGCCTGGCGGCCGAGTTGCAGAGCACAGCGGAATGTGTCCAGCTGCAGGACAGCTGGGTGCTAGGCAGCAATGTGGCCTTGGAAAGCAGGTGAGTGACTGGGGATGTGTGGGAGATCAGCGACATCTAGAATTGTGACCGGGGAGGAACTTTTGCTGTAGTTTTCCTGACGAACATGCTCAATTTGTTTACATTCTCATTTTCAACCAAACTGACCGAGTCTTCTATTGTTGTTCCCTAATAGACAAACAGAATACATTTCTTGCCTCATAAAACCTTCTCCAAGTCCATTTTCACAATACTCTTTGCTCTGTCATTGTTTACAATCTGTCTTTACTTTCACTTGTAACAACCTCCTCCTTTGATTGACAGGTAATTAGCTTGTTAGATTTTGAGGGAGAAGTATCAACCGATAAATGTAAAGCCCAAAGATGCGCTCTTCTTCACCCCCATGCTTGTGTGGGCTCGTCTGTCCTCGCGCGTGTGCTTGTGTGGCCTCGTGCACGTGCAAGAAAAAATGTGATATGCGAGTTCTTTGCTTACCAGCGCCACTTCTTAACTAGTGGTCAAAGGTTGTATAGTACCGTATACATTTCAGGATTTTAAGCACTAGCCTGGCAAATGTATTTGACTGCCATCACCATATTAGTGACTATTCTAATTATGACTAATGTGGACACTTCCGCTAGCCTGGACAGAAAAATACCAGGCGTGGGTTAACAATATAGTACAATTTCCATCCCTGATTGTGACTTCAGTGTCTCGCCATGTTGGGTTTGGGACAGTCAACAAAAAGATGATGATGTAGACGTTGAAAAAGTATTCTAATTGTACCAGTTTTAATGTCATGTAAAAAAGAAAATTGAGAGATGTTCTGTCATTTTGTATTAACAATAATCCTGTTATGTCCAAGAGGACACATTTTATATTTGAAACCTAAATGCAGTCTTACTGATACCTTTGAGGTTAATCTCCTCAACTAACGCACTGTTGATAATCAACAATACAATGTTTTGAGGGCTTTTGGCATTTTTGGACACAATGACCCAAAGGTGGATCACTGAATTTGACACAGTCCAAAGCAGGGAAACATAATGTTTACAGTTGAGTGTGAGCATCCTGGAGTTTGCCAGGTCATATCAGAAGGCTAATAACTTAACCAGGAACTTTGTGAGTGGATTATGTTTAATATTGAGAGTTGCTGTTCAAGATCCTACTTTGTGGTAAGAGCCTCTGCCAAGCATTTGTCCTGAAACATCAGTTATATCTTTCTTAATCAATGAGTGTGGTATCTCTCAAGATATAAAGTTGAGGTACATTGCACTTGGCCTCAAAATGGCACAGAGTAGATGATTCCATTCCAGCTTGATATTTGCCTGGCTACCTTACAAGGCTCAGATTAATTTAGACTTTGCATTTGTCTCTGAGGCAGCATGCAGTAGCAACCTCTTATGATATGACCAAATCAATTGGGTTACGTTGCCACTGTTTCCCGTCCCGGGGAAGATACGGTGATTGAATGCTAACAGCGTGACGACCTTGGACTGTCTTACTAGTATTGACAAAACAATATGTGCACACCTATCATCAGCCAAGGCATAAATCACTATCTGCAAACTGTAGTCTAAATCAAGTGCCTCGCGGTGGGAGGGAACAGGGGCCACTGTAAACTGATGGAGCCAAAGGGCCCATCTCCACATAACTACATGTGTCAAGTAAATCACTAGTTTGAGAAATCTAAACAGAAGCCCCAGAAAGCACTTATTTGACTGCCTTCAGGATGATTCCGGGCCATGCAAGTATTGTGCAGACAGACAGCACACAATACAGAAGGTCCACCAATAGCTGTGACACCAGGGACACAATTCAATATAAAGCTATGATAATGCAATTGCTTTTTTTTTTTCCTAGGGAAAAAAAAAGGTTTTTGAATAGCAATAGCTAATTTTAGTAGTTTTAATCATTTAATTGTGTTTTAAAGGTCCAGTGTGTATTATTTAGGGGGATCTATTGGCAGAAATGGAATATAATATTCATAATTATGTATTCATTAGTGTATAATCACCTGAAACTAAGAATCGTTGTGTTTTCATTAGCTTAGAATGAGCCCTTCGTACTTACATAGTACCCTATTGGAATTATATAGGCTACTCATGATTACCTGACTCAATGCCGTAGTATTCCTGTTTTGGATGTTTGTTCATGCTTCGATGAAAACAAAGATGGCGGTGAATGCCGCGAGAACCAACGAGAATGAGAGCAGTTGATTGCAATCTGCAACCTCACCACCAGATGCCACTAAATAATACACACTGGACCTTTAACACTCATTAAAGGTTTGGTCTTCATTTCCAACTGGCCTTCAAAGTAAAATGGGCTGCTGACTGATGTGCTGCACACACAATTACCTCTCTGTCTTTTTTAGATGCAAAGTGCATGTCATAGACTGGCAATGGCACTAACTCAGTCAGTCATTCTTTCAATTGGCAGCCTGGCTACATGGGTAGGGCAACGAGCTCATGAGGTTGAGGGTTCGACTCCCAGCCAGGGCGGTGTCGGAAAGTGGTGGTCAAGTTGGGAGCAATTTCAAGTTCTGACTCTGGATCTAAACAACTTTTGGAGACACTAACCCGTTTCTGGAGACAGCCATGATCTTTCCAACGGTCTGTTGTGATCGCCTATAGTAGGCCTATACAGTCTAGCATTACAACTGGGTGTGTAATCTAGCTTGATGTAAAGCTCCAACATGGTCCGGTTATTTGCTTCACAGAGAAAACATTGAAACACTGAGCACTGAAATGCTCTGACACTGTGTTGTGATTGCCTGGATACAATCTAACATTACAACTGGGTCAAAAAATTACATGACATTACAACATAGTCAAAATGACCCTGAAAGATCATTTCTAAGCAGGTTGACACAGACCAGTCCACCAGGCAGACATTCCTATGCATGGCCATCATGGTAGTGACCAAAGAATTATGGAAATCCCATGATACTTTTTTGGAAATACCGTGATACTTTTTCGTAAGGGAGACGTTGCCTCACTAACCAGCCTAGCACCTAATGGAGACAACTGTGGCAATTTGACAATTGACAATTTGGATGGACGCTTACACAGTTGTCTCTACGTGGCCATCTCTTTTTTGTGGAGGGAATGCTAAACTGAATCTCAGCTTAAGTCTTTCCCCTACTCCTTCCTTGCAGCAATGACACTCGAAAAGGCACCTTGAAGTTGTACAATCCTAGCTTCTAAAAAATGCCAAAGGTTTCACATTTTTTGTACTTTACCCTGCTTTACCGTCTCCATTGTCAGCTAACTGTTAGCATCTGCAGCAACGTAATTCTCTTTCCTGCCAGTTCACATCTTCATAATAAAAGTGAATCTTGATGTTTGTCTCCAAAAGTTGTTTACATCCATAGATATATTCTCTTATGTTTACATCTAACTTATGCTTTCAACTGCTTTGCTAGTCAACTTTAGCTACCTTTGAGTGACCACCAAGAAGTGCACTCCGGAAGCTATGCACTGTGGGGCAGATTTGGAGGACTCGAGGAACCTGATTGATGTCACATTGGCTTTATGAATGTCTGCCTGTTTTTTTTTTACTTAGCTATGCACACATTTCAAGTTGATCTGGACAGTTTCATAATTAATTGGCTTTGCACATACTGTTCAAATGTTTCAAAAATCTGAGCTGTGTTCTGAAATGAATATAATAACAGATTTCAAAGTGAGAAGTGCAGGTTTTCCAGTGAAGAGATATTATACTAAATGATTCCACTTAAAATTTTGTTCCATTTTATGCCAAGACCGATCCAGCTCTGCATTTTAAAAGGGCTCAATTAGTTCACAATAGACCTCTTAAGTGTTGTGGTCTTGACAAAAAAACACAAACAAAGCCTCTTTGTTTTTCCACCTATGGTAAAAATGAACAGTGTTTTCCTTTCCCATTTACCAGTAATTGTGTCCTTTAAACTGCATTTGGGGTGAGATGTATTGACATTTTACAGGAGGATTATGTTTTGCTAACTAGCCTAATTTTAGGAGCCACATTGCTAACACTAAATTACCAGATGTTGCAATTTTGTTATGCCCCACTACGAGAATGCACTGCAACTAGTGTATTTGGGTGACCTGAGCTGCAATGCTAAGCTAGTTTTGGCTCGCAATCTTTCCTTTTTTTCTTTTTTCTTTTTTTTTTAACTGTCGCTTTTAAATTTAAAATCCCCTGCAGAGAGAAATCGATATTAGAAGACCTTGTTCAAGGTAATGTGTGTGAACCACAGATGAAGCAAGTTTGATAAGCCTTATTGGGCAGAAAAATGATGACACATGTGAGAGGTCTATGGCACCCTGTCATTGCTTGCTCTTCAGTGCTCTTCTCTTGGGCTGAGGATACATTCAAATCTTAAAAGAGCGCAGAGTGCTTTTAATCAACCCCTCAGGTTCCACTCTTTACCAGTTGGCCCTATAGAATTACTGATATTTTCAATTAGCTTCATATGAATGTGCTATTGAATTCCATTATTATGTTAATTGCTGTGTCCCTTGAGAGTCAAACAGCTCCATGAACTTACCAGGTAATTATTCTTGAGCGCTATACTTCCATCCTTTATTTAAAATTGACCATAGGTGTGAAATTGATTTGTAACAGCAGTGTAGCTTTTGAAATACGGTTTATAAATATGATCTCGATAAGATGCAGGTAAGCATTTACTGTTCCATATGTATGTCCTGTGGAATCCGCATAAGAAGATTCAATGAGATGCAGTTAAAATGGCCATTATGACATTTCAAAATGAGGCTTCTTTCTTTTTTTTTGACGGCCTGCCCAGCCACACGTGGCAGTTATAAATGTACTGTCAATCTTCATTGGTTCCATGTGTCAAGGGAGTCTTCTGGTGAAATGAAATTATGTCTCAGCTCTGAAATCATCATGTGAGAGAGGGTACCATTGACACTATCCGCCTGAAAGGAAATGCGTTAGGATTGCTCCCGCGAGTGAAAGAGAATGGGCCAGGTAATCCCCACAGGATTGGTTTTACCTTTCAGGTTCTGTTAATGTGAGCATGAGAATTAATATGCTTGCATAGGCTGCACATGTTAATTATGGGTCAGATTATCATGCCACATGAGTGTCACTCATGAATGAAGAATTACCATCAGAGGCTCAGAGGTAGACTCAGAAATACACCCTCAACCATCTGCCTTCTAATTCTATATGCACAATAGCTCAGCACTTTACAACCTAAACCTAATCAAACTCATTAAGTCTAATAATTCTATGTGCAAACAACCTGAACGCGCTGAGGGGGCGTCTCAAAATGGCACCACACTGCTCTCTGTGGTCACAAAGGCACAAAGCGCATCAGGAGGGCCGCCCTGAAATACCATCACACAGATGAGGCGCTAGCTGCAGTAGGATAGCACCTGCTACCAACCCCCCTGCTGAGAGGGCAGGTGGTGCTATGGGAGAGAGGGATGGAGAACATGAGAGAGAGAGAGAGAGAGAGAGAGAGAGGGAAAGAGTCACTGTGATGGCTGCCACATCAGTCATCTTCCTCGGCTGTGGATTAAAGAGCAGCATTATTCCTGCGCCTCACCTTGAAATGCTAATGCTAACACAATACAGCAGCTAATGGGCAGATTACATATTCTAGGGCCGCTGATTTCCATTGTCTCCGGTGTGCTCCCTCACCTTACAGCTGGAGCTTAGCTGGGGCGACAAATCCGCCCATTCTCTGTTTTGTCTTTTGTCCTCCACAAGGATGTTTTCAAATGTCAGCCCGATGACAAGGAATGTTCTGAGAGCAAAAGGAGCAGAGTCTGGCTGCCGCCTTTGTGCCAGAGTCATCTCAATGGGAGAGACAGACATGCACACAAACACATGCACTCCCACTGACACACTCACACCCATTCATTTGCTCTTCTTCATTCTCTCTCTCTCAGTCATACACACACACACACACACACACACACACACACACACATTCTCTCACAATCTCTCTCTCTCTCACACATTTATATCAATAGGGCCTGTTGGATTAGCATAGTAATGTGCCTTGTTGCGTCACACTGTCTGTAATCAATTACAGACGGTCATCCAGTGTGTATAGGCTGAAACATTTACACTGCCCCCCCTCTGTCTGTTAATCACATCCAAAAGCATTTCATCATCCGGCCCGTTCAGTCTGCCGCACGCTGCATTGTTTGTGAAGCAGACCACCTCTGTCCACTACAGCAACAGCCTCTTCTGTGTAAGCTTTTAAGTCTCCCAAACTGTTCGGCCTTGATCGGACATAGTGAGAAATGAGGACGGTGAATCAGTGATCCAAACCTAAGCAAATGTTTATCCGCAAAAGTAAGGAATTGAAATGGAGACATGTTTTCATTCTCTGGATGATTAACAGAGTTCGATGTAGGGACTAACACTAGACAACAGGTAGATTTGAGGTTTTAATTGCATTTGCTATGTTCTGAGGCTGTACTGTAAGTTTTTTTTTTACATTATTAATGTTTAAACACTGGAGTAAAATAGAGTCTGGACCTACAGTATATTCCCATTTTCAATGGGTGAAGAAAGTACTGTTCAGTAAAAGCGCCTTTTTAATCCACGAATGAAACTCTTCAAGAATGTACTGGTATGTGAATATACCCCACACTGATATAGTCCAAAAATATAATTCAGTGTGCCTGTAAAATGTGTCAGTCAGGGACCACAGTTGGAGCAATTCAGTCCCAACCCAGGACCCAGGGTCTTGTCATGTGGTGACCTAAAAGACATTAGGTCTGCGACCCATTCTGTGTCCCGACCTATAGTTTAAGAGACATTTCTTCATTTAAAGCATTAAAGATGATATTGTGTTACAATAGTGTGGGAGCCATTAGGCTTATTAAATGCTGTGTTTCTTTTTGACAGAAACTGGATGCAGAAGCATCTGTAGTAAAATATACTATATATGCATAACCTATTGTCTATCTTAAAGAGAACATGTTATGAAAAATCGGGTTTGCCTTGTCTTTGTATGGATTTGGCAGTGTGAAATGTTATTTAGGTGCTGGGCAAAAATGACTTAGGTACTCTTTGCCATGTGGCCAGGGTTTGAAGTCGTCAGATTTACAAGCCTAAACAAGCTGTTCAGAATTATTGCCCTTTGTGATGCAATGAATTCTCTGATTAACCAATTAGCTGTGCTTTTTGAAGCCAGGAACACTGCCAACCTAATGTACTGCCCAGTTTGTAAAAGTGTTTTACTCCTGGGTGTGGGGTAGCCAGGCAGGGAAGGAAATAATTAATTTAAAATGTAGTGAGTGATACACCCACCAAAACGATGTGTTCAGTACAAGAAGAAAGAAAATAAAGAATGAATGAAATAAAAAGATGCTGGAAAGTAAATAATTCTAGTTCCAGGGGTTCAAGGAAGTCGTATAAAATTGTTGAAAAGATACATAATACGCCTTTGATAACCACACATATACTGCATAACGTTTTCTTATATACAATTTCTTATGTATTTTATTAAAAAAAAAAATATATATATATATATATACACATTATATATTGTTCTGTGCTTTTCTTTTATTTTTTATATATGTATTTATGTATTTCGTTTTTATTATTATTATTATTATTATTGTTATTATTATTATTATTATTATTATTATTATCCAGAATAACCAGAATAAAACAGAATTTTTGTGTTAGACCTCTACACCCAGTTCTCCATTACCAAGTGCTCTATGGTTGTACGCTTGCTATGAGTGCTTACAATATACCTCTGGTCAATTTCATTGCATTATCTTAGAATTGGATATTATAATTACATTATCATGACAGAAATGAGTAATCAGATAGCCTGGAGATACTTACAAGCTTGTCTCTCCCCATCGCATCTGTATAACTCACTGTATTTGCCTCCTTACAATGAGATGTGTGTACACGCAGACACACACACACACACGCCTAGAAGCACGACCATCTACTGTAAAAGTGACTCTAGACACACCCGCACACCCACCCACACACACACACACACACACACACACACACACACACGAGCGTGCGCTGGGACTCCTTGCTGTCAACACACCTCATGACATCTCGCACACTTTTGCATAACTCCCAAGATAGACAAGTCTATTTTCCTGTCTGTCTGTCTGTCTGTCTGTCTCTCTGTCTCTCTGTCTCTCTGTCTCTATCTCTGTCTCTCTCAGAGACGTGTGAGTTTTGACCTCAATTCGTACCCCGCTGAATTATTACAGAATTGGCTACTGCTGACACAATACTGACTGTGCCAGACAGCGGTACATGGCTCTTTTCACGTTGTAGACTTCTAGACCATTGTCATTCCGGAGTGACACGCGGTAACCTTTAGCTGAGATCCCCCGTCTGTCCATGCCGGCGCGTGTCAGTGTGGGCTTAGAGAAGCCAGACGATCCAAATCTGACATTTGTTCTTAGTCGGCAATTGATCAGATTTTTTTTTCTTCGCAGGCCAAGAACATAGCCTGGGGACATAGAAAGCAGCTGAAATATGAGCAGCGTGGCTGGGCTGCAAGCAATTTATTTTGAAAGGACTAATGCTCGGATTTGCAGGTCTCAGTTGTGGCATGTAGGTTATGTGCACTGGGGCCTCATTGATCTCCTTATAGCGAATTTAACATGAGGATAAATTAAGCAATTCTAAAAACTTGTGTGAAGACTTAACAGATGCTTCACAAATAATTAATCAGCTAAATGTTGGTTTATGTTTTTATTTTATTTTTTTGGATCCTCCTTTGTAGCTATTGTTCTTCCTGGAGTCCATAGGAAACAGACATAGAATAGGAGTGAAAAAACAATGAGAGAGAGAGACAGACAAAGACACGTTGAAATTGATATTAAAATACAATGTGATGAGATATTTGAGTCACATCAAAGTAAAACGTTCAGTGTTCTTAAATGTACAAATCAGATGCTTTATATGCCATATCACTTTTT
>OMKL01084676.1:0-16998 GCA_900302295.1 Parasudis fraserbrunneri | reverse complement strand
GGGCCAAACGCTGTCAAAATTTAAATTAGGCCCTTCTTAACCCTAGCAACCAGCAACGCAACCAGGCTTCATTCTGTGCCAGGAACTGGATGCACACACACATACACGTACACGTACACGCACACACACACACACCCACACACACACAAACACACACACACACACACACACACACACACACACAAAAAAACACACTTCAAGCTATCATTGCCTACACCTGCATTCCAAATTGGGGATCAAACGAAATACAGAAATTGATTCACCCTTGCCTAAGTTTGCTACATGGTCAATTTACATCCAGATCAAGGGTCATTTCCTAAGTGTGTCATATTTCAGTTCCTTTTATCATCCCTACTCAGACTGGCTCACTTAAGGGTCTTTCTCAGACCTAAGAATGAGATCTCAGAAATACATGAATATGCAAACGTTCACCACAGGTCCATTTTCTCCTTTTGATTAGCTATGGAGATCACTGCAGTGGAAAATAAAGGTTTCATGTGAATATAGTACAATAGGGCAATCAGAAGGATTCGTGTGAGGTTAATACAGTCATAATGGCAACCATGAAAACACTGCATACATAAAAAACACATTTAATATATGCACATAAATACACGGTAATGTCCCACAGTAGGTGTAACACTGAAATTGACCTGAAAATGGGCTTAACTGATATCAGTAAGTATGAGGGCAATGTGATGGAAAGGACCATTCTATTTAATGCACCTTTCACTCTTACTGTACCTTCCAAAAAGGTTCAAAGTCCGAGGAATTAATTTCCCCGGTCGATGCAACTGGTTGCCTTAAAGGACCACACCAGTCGTTTTGACATGTGGGTTCCAAGCCATTCTTGCCTTGATACAAAAATCAAGATTGAAGTTATTTTCTGCCGATTCACCACTACCATTGGCTTCCATTGTATCTGAAAATGTGTCTTAAACACCACATATGTTTTTTTCCCCTCGAAAAGTTGCTCTATTGTGCCTAAATACAGTGTCTAAAAGGAAGAAGATAAATTCTTCCTCAGACACTAAATTATATTATCACAATGGCAAAACTTTTCAGAAAGCAAGTGACACATAAGATCTCACAGCTTATGTGCCACTTGCTTTCTGAGAAGTTTTGCCATGGCATTTTAGTCAAATGTGGTGACTTTCTTCAGTTTATGTGGTGTTTCAGATTCACTGGAAGCCAATGGCAGTGATGAATCAGCAGAAAATAACTACAAAGGTATTAAATTATGAAAAAAAGAAGGGCACCTTGATTTTTTGTATCAAGGTAAGAATGACTTGGAACTCACATGTCAAAAAGACTGGTGTGGTCCTTTAAAGTCCATTTTGAGCAAAGTAGAACTTTCTCCTCGTCTGATCTTTTCAAATATTTAAGTTTTTGAGCTACCTGGCATTCTCTAAGAATGTTCTCTGAAAAATTGATATTGCTTTTATTCACTCCGTTGCACATTGTCACCCAACACCGCCTCCGACAAATAGAAACCATAACTTTTTCAGCGCGAGGAAAAGAATCTCATCTGCTGCCAAACTTAAAAAGGACGAAAGTCCCCCCAACTTATGCCAGGTAAATGGGCTGCATTTATATAGTGCTTTTATCCAATTTACAACTAATGCCTCACATTCACACATTCACTCAGACACCGACGGCGGAAGCAACCATGCAAGGTGCCAACCTGCTCATCGGGAGCAGTTAGGGGTTAAGTGTCTTGCTCAAGGACACTTCGACATGCTGCCGGGAGGAGCCGGAATCGAACCGGGAACCTTCAGATTACCAGATGACCGCTGTACCTCCTGAGCCACTGTCGCCCCAACACTGTACCCTGGCCAGGCAGATTAGCGGCTGCGCTACAGGGTTTATCCAAGCCCCCATCCTGGGCCCCAAGGGCCACTCCAGGGGTTCCCAGGCCAAGCAGGCTCCGGAGGCCAAGTACGCCCCGAAGGCCTACCTGCATGGCGTCAGGCAGCCCAGGCCAGTGCCAATGAGGCTGCTGGTTAAAGACACCTGACGTCCCCGGATGCCGCAGCGAGTCCCTGGGGCCTGCTGGGGTATCTTCACTGCATCCAGGCCAATCCTGTCTGAAGGCTTGGCTAGCAACCTCAGTAGATGGTGCCGGTTTTGCTGCCACAGTCGGGGCTGATATAACCACAGAGGACATCCCACTGTCTAAGTTGAGCCATGGCTGCCCTTGCTGCCTCTTCTTTCCCACCCTTTACCCACGGGAAATCTTCCAACAGTCAAGTAGGGGCCACCAGGTGGATGTGTCAGCCACACATTGCATACAATACACCCCACCATAGCCTCAATCTGCGCTGACTCAGCGAGAAGATTGCGCCTGTGTAGAAGTATTTTGGGAAAGCAGGCTGTCCACTGATTCCGAGTAGTAGGGCAGCCCCTCCTATATGGAACTGATTTAGGGGAGATATCGCTCATGCAGCGATAGTCTATGCTGTGTGCCAAAGCTGATGTGGCACCCCTGGGCATATTTAGCAACACTATGCAATAGGCCCTGTGGAGCATTCTGAGTACAGGAGAATGGTCTCTGTCCTGACGGTCATAGTCACACAGACAACCCCCGGGCGCATTAGCAGCCCTGTGCAATATGCCCTACAGGGAATCCAGCCTGCATACCTAAGCATACAGCCCCAGTTTCTCTTGGAACACTGCGTCATAGGACGCTTGCCTGACTGGGGTCCTTGGGCAGGAGTGGCTGGCCGTTTATCCCAAACAAATGGCCCGGTATACAAAAATGGCTCATGCATGAAGCTGGATTGTCCCTGTTAGTGCATGCTCAAGACTTAGACAGAGCACGCAACATTCATGCCCATCCTCCACCGGTATTTTCACACCACAATTCATAGAGGGAGATGCCTCCTGGCTTGCCATACTGAACTTCAATTTGCTCTATATGTTATTTCTTGAGTTTGAATGAGAGCTTTTATTTTGAAAGAAGGATGCCAAACTATTTTCACCGACTTGGTCAGCTCCAATAGTTGACTACACCTAGGGTGTGTGAGCAGAGCGGCATCCAGTACCCTTTCACAACCCGCCGCTGGTGACCCCGTAAGGATTACCTGTACTGCTTTTACAAAGGAGAACTTCCAAGAAGACCCAACGATCCTGAGAGGGGCCCCGGAGACCAGCTCTCCGCAGTAGTAAGTGGATTTTCCGCCGTAGCCCCCTGCTTTGCTTATGCTCTCACGTCGTCCGCTCCAAGTGGAAATCAATGAATCGGTGAGTACATGCACACCTGGGCCTTAAATACGCGTGCATGGGCCACATAGTGGTGTGTCTTGAAGAGATATCCACGCCAACTGCCCTGTGGGGTCAGTCCCCGTACATATGGAATATGTAACTGGGTGGAGAGATAGTCTCGATATGATACAGCTTTTTATCTACTGTACTCTTTTATTCCAATGTAGCTTGGAGCGCAGGACTCTCTGGGCGAGGACGGCTTTTTCGACCTCCTTACTCGTTTCCAGGCCAACAGAATGGATGACCAAAGGTGCTCCCTATTGGACAGCCCCAAATGTCCCTCCACCCCTTCCTCTCCCTGTTCCACCCCTCCTGTAGCTGAGAGAAAGTGTGAGTCATCCCCTCCCTCCTTTCTGTCTGACCCTGCCTTCATGCCATACTGTAGTAAACAATTAAAACAATGCTGGATTAACACACAAACAAACAAACAAAATATATATACACACATATATAGGTATACTGTATATATAATTAGTAAAGCTCAGATTAAAGATGCTGGTTAAAGATGCTATTAGGAAGATTTTGACATCAATATATCATCATAAATTCAATGTCCATACCTTGGCAGGATTACTGCAGAAACATGTTGAGATCGATGAGGCTGAAAGACTATTTCCGCGACCGAGACGAGTCCATCAATATCCTCTTTTTTTCTATTGATATTGCGTGTCCCCGAGTTGGATCCACAAATGGTCTGCTGAAGGCATTACGGCACAAAGGAAGCCTTTCCATAGCAAAACTTGCTTTATCAACAAAAATAACTTTATGTTCACCGTTAGCAAGGCTTCCCAGCTTCTCCCCTAGTCATCAAAACATCAACACACGCTGAGGGGAGCAACAGAGTTTATGGGAAATATGGTTGTCATGAGAATTAGGCTACCAATTGTTTCGGCAATGGTCTCATTTATTTACTGTAATTATATGAAGGTATCACAACCAATATGACAATGACTTTTGTCATAAAATGTTTTGTTGAAAATTCTCCTTGTAGCTGCTTTAAGTAGCAAGAGGGCGTGTGATCCATGATCACAGTCAAATGCACACAAATGGCTTTTTTAACACTGAAATACTCACAGCCTTGTGGTACATGTCTGAGAAAATCTTAAATTAAAGGGGAATACCGTCGATTTTCAACACTGAAATATGTCTTTTACTTAACTTTGGGAAGTACTATGATGATAAGCAGAAGGTTTGCCTCAGTTCCAGAGCCAAGATCCATAGGCCCACTGGGTCAAGCCACATGAGCTGCTTATGTACCTTGGATAGTATTTTTGCACACCTCACTGTAATGCAAAGTCAATGGGAGTTTAGAATCCAGACGTGAGCTGCGCGATTTTAGGGCAAACTGAGAGCTTATTTCAGTGTTTCCAACTGAACGAATCACAGAAATCCAAAGTGTTAACTGTTTTGCAAAAGAAAATGGGCAGAGCGAGTTTTGGCAGGACAGAGCTGCGACAGCTTTAAGCTGACGCTCTATTTAAAGACCTCCCCATTCACACGCTCTGTACACTGATGTTGCGCCACCGTTTGGCTGCTGCTACCTACAAGTAAGGCTTTAACCCACCACCAAACCAGCCTCCACCTGCTTTGCTTCTACTCTGTATTGTATGCATCTACCCTTGGGTATTGGTCAGTTGTGTAAGTTATGTTCTCTATGGGGGATTCGTTCACATTGCAATATCTCTGTGTGGTGTAGCTATTTTGGAGGCCGAGATGTCGTACCAGGATCCTGGGCATTTCCTGGAGCTGCTGGCCAGCTCGCAGGGCCGTCGACTGGACGACCAGAGAGCCAGTTTGAGCCATTTCCCCGGCCTGCGTCTCAGCAGCTCCGAAGCTACCCACACGCCCTCCACATCCACCACCGACCCTCCCCACTCGCAAGGTAACTACGTGCGACACAGCTGAAATCAATGTCATTTAAATGTACGTTCTTGCTGATAGTGATTGCATTGCTTGACATTGCTTCCCTCCCTTCAGATTAGTAGATTGTGGGTATGACGGTGCTAACGGAAGCATAGTGCTGATGTCAACAATTAAAAATTTCTACATATCTCTATAAATGTTGAGAGAGGCATCATATAGCAGGGGGAAACCAGGGACTGCAATAATCAACTTGCTCCATGTTCCTTGGGAACTAACGACAAGCTATTATTTCTTGGACAGAGCATGGACTTAAAGAAACTCATCTACTTTGAACTAATGGGTGGTTGCCCTGCAAAGATCGCATTCAGTTACATGAAGTTGCCCAGGTTACAAATTTATTCATTGTGTGGCTAGCCATGTTCATGTCGTACTTAGGACCAAATGTGCAGGGGATCATGCAACTGTGTCTGCTATTGAAAATGAATGAAAGCTATTTGTTTTCTTTCTGTTCGATATCAGCAAGGACGTACTTTGACTATAAACTACCAAACTTGAGAACAAAATTTACCAATATAGTTTGATATTTTACTGTATAGTTAGAAGTTTGATCTGGTGCTCTAGATGAGCACCCCAAAACCTTGAAGAAGACTTGGGAAAAGTTCATACTGTTATTTTGTATCAATAGTACGCTATTTCGGCAATTGGATGGTAAGCACTTTATTTCTGAAAATAGCTCAGAAAACACCATTATTTTCAAGGTACCTGGACAACTCATACACTCTGACTGGCCTGGGTCTCTGGTGTCTGGGTGTAAAGTTTACAATATGATAAATCTTACTCTCCATTTCCATAGAAATTATTTTTGTGAGATCAGCATACAAATAACATAGCAAAAGGCACACGCACATTACATAGACACCAAAGACAAATATTAATTGATATACAAGAGGGGGGGGGGAACGGACAAAGTGCAATGCAGGCTTATTATTGTCTTTAGATTAGCAATTGTTCAGGAGTCTGATAGCTGATGGAACAAAGCTGGCCCAGGGTCTGTTCTTGCTGAACCGTGGACTTTGTATCTCCTTCCCGAGGGAGGAAGCGCAAAAGAATGGGCGAGGGTATGGGTCGGGTCTCTGATAATTTGAGCAGCCTTGTTCAAAACACTCTGTTTGGCATTTTTTTACGGATGAGATGAGTGTCGTCATTGAAGGAGAAAGAGCAGTCCCAAGGTGGTTCCCAGGTACTAAGAGGTGGCCACTCTCTCTGGGTCTGCTGTCCGCCTGAAGTTAGAAGTTCTCTGGTTTTGAGTGGACTTCGACTTCATCGAAGTTGTTTCAAGAAGATCTGACACCTCTTGATCCCTCTGTGTTTTTCTGCTCCTGTTCAGCCCGAAAGTCTTCCAGCCCCAGTACAGATCCTCCCCACACACTCTCCCCCGTCTACAGCCACCTCGAGGCCAGCTCTGAGCACCCTGAGGGGGACGACGTCTTCTTCGACATGCTCGTTAAGTGCCAGGTAATGACGAGCATTAAGACACATTTTGGCAGCATATTCCTGGTGGGGTGACTGAAGTTTGGGGTATGCTTTGCGGTAAACGCAAAATGAGGGTTAAATTGGTCGAGCTCCGTCACTTCTAGTCCTGCGCAAATCGAGTGTTTTGATTCCAGTCAGCCAGTACTTACATTGAGTATAGAGCTGTGTCCTGTGTCTTAACAGCGCTACCATGAACTTGACTTGTCTTCGTTTTTCACCTATCACTTCCTCTGCACTGCTTTGCAGCAGCTGTAAGTTCAAAGATAGTAGTTAGAATGCAAATTCTTACTAAGTTCTGATCTACACATTACTAAAATAATAGAGGTTGCACCACGCAAATAAGTTACAACATAAGTAGGCGAAGTGAGTTCTGGCAGGACACTCTTAAGTCATGCGTGGAGCTTAGCTGACGCTCCATAGTACCTATTTAAAGACTTCCCCATTCATACACACACCCTGTTTGCTGATGCTGTGCAAGTGTTGCTGCTGCTGTACCTGAAGTAAGGTTTTCACCCACCACCACCCCAGCCTCCACCTGGTTTGGTTCTACTCTGTATTGCATGCAACTACTCAAGTGTTTACTCTGTGCTCAAGTCTTGTACTCTGTAAGTTACATTCCCTATGGGGGATTCGTTCGCAGTGCTCCCTGCTGTTCAGTTTCAGGCGTGTTATGCTTTATTTGCGTATAAGTTGTTATGCTTTAACCTCTTACAGCAGGGAGCACTCCTAAGAGTAGAACCATACCGCTAAGAATAACTGTATTGCCATTACTATTTATTCTGCATCATAATAAATGGTTAAACTAATGACGTGAGTGATTCCTGACAGAACTCTAAGTAACACTTAGTTACACATGCCATAGGGCAGTGGTTCTCAACCTTTTTGTTCATGATCCCTAAAAACAGAGGGATGACTGGTCGCGACCCCCATACATAGTAAAGCACATTCAGAATGGTGAATTTTGACACAAAATAATTATTTTTATTTCCCCTTTTCAGACTATTTAGTTTGATTAATGATTGGAGGAGGGCTTTAGATTTCATATATTCTTTATTTCACAATAGAAAAGCATTTATACCAAAAATGATAAATATGATGTTGTATTTGTACCTATATCTTTTCGTGACATCCCAAATCACCAGGTTCAGAACCACTGCCCTTGAGGCAGATATAAATCATACAAAGTCACACAATTAGATTCTCTAACATGGCATTCTTTCTGCGCAAAGCATATTTTTCAGTATTTCCATACCATTTTGCAACTCAGTAATCAAGTAAAGATTTTGTTTATTGATATTTCAATAGCAATCTAGCCAACTATGCCGCCAAGTGACTCATGCCAGTCATCAAGTTTATGTGCACAGTAAATATGACAATGGAATTCATACCTTAGATCGTTGGTTGGCCACTCATCTTAGTAAAGACCTGCAAACTAGTTAGGATATGCCCCAAGTCATCATGGTGCACCCAAATTTACTAGCTAATTAGTTAGAAACTAACTAGTAGTTCCTAAGCCTTTAGTACTGTGGACTTTACTCTTTAATTTGCCATGCTGTCAGTGGAATTGATCAATTAATTAAATCATTGGATATTGGGTTGTAATCCTTATGTTTTGAATTCATAAATTCACTGTACTAAGTAAAACAATTCACCAACTTGAAAAGTGGATTTTCCTAAAGGTACCCCTCTGTGAGGCTGTAGGCCATTTCTTTTTGTCATTTCTCTGAGCTGTATATAATACCACATGGAAAAAGTGTCCTCTGGATCACATCACTCAAAGTAAACTCTAAATTCTATCTGTTTTGTCCCCCTGTATCCCATCTCTTTGTCAGAGCTCCAGGCTGGATGACCAGCGGTGTGTGGCGCCCCCCAGCCCCAGCAGGGGTCCCACTGTCCCAGATGAGGACTTCCTTGGTCTTGTCATGCGCTCTCAGGCCAATAGGATGAATGAGCAGAGGGTCCCGCTGCCCCCTGCACCCCCCAGCAGCACTGAAGCCAAACCAGATTGACCCTACAACCTCTAACACGCTGGCTGTCAGTGGCGCTGCTAGGGATTTTGGGCCACTTAAACGACCTGGGGCCATATTCACAAAGCCTCCTAACACTAATAGTCAGCCCAAGTGGTACAATTCTGAGAAAATTCTCAGTTGTGATGTTTTCTCAGAATTTACCCTTAAAAGTAGTATTGATACGTACAAAAGTTGAGTTATTTGCGAAACATGGTAACCCTTAAGAAAACTTAACAAGTAGAGGAGAGGACTTTTATAGATCTTAGGTTTTTTGTTTAACAGCTGGCAGAGCCAGGAGAAATGTGTTTCAATTGCTGAATGACAGAGTTAAGTGTTATAGATTAGATTGCACAGTAAACTATGTTTGTGCTTTGTGTAGGTATTGTTAAGAGATGTTCTCACATCTCCTACTCCAAGGTGCAATGTTGTCATGCCTTTTACGGTGATCACAGCCTTACGATATTTGCCAACCGGCAAAATGTATCAATTAATAAGTGATCATTTATTGTAACCTTCCATTAGCGGAGTCTAACATCTTTCACAGTCTCAATTTGGAATTTATTTCCTTTTCCTTGGACAAGAACTAAACTATTAATACAAAATATCTTAAGGGCTATAGGTTGCTAGACTAAAATGTATCTGTGAGTTTTAAATTGCTGACATTACACTAGACTAAATTGGGTGATCGTTGATCTCAGCATTTCCTTCTACTCATTTTCCGTTTGACTTTGTCAAGCGTGCTGATATATTCCACCATAAACCAATGACAGTGTGGCTGAAAGAAGTCATCACACCTAGCAACAGGGTCAGATACACCTCTTCACTAAAATAATACTTTTTTGCCATTCCTTATTCATTCATAGTTGATCTGATCTGAGCACGTAAATCACTTTCAAGCTAAAACTCCTTGTAGTTTTTAGATGCAAAGTGCATCTATATGACCAGCAATGTCACTAACTCACTCATTCAGTAACTCACTCACGGTTAGCTGCTTGGATGTAGTGGTGGCTCAGTCACTGCTGTTTCCACTTCCTAGCTATGCAATCAGGAGGATATAATGTCAGTTTTGCCAAAAAACACAAATGATGCTTCAGTGGCCAGTATATTGGGTTTTTTTATGTTTGTTTGGGAAGTTTTCTCGGAACTGGAAATAACATGTGAAATGACTTGCCGCAAGACACGCGGGATTGAAACGATTGTGTAGCAACCATCTGCTCCATACTTCAAATGTTGGCGCTTATCTGTTGCATACATTATTTGCATACTAATGACATACAATATAGTATGTAGCATGGAGAATTTAGAGGCAGCAGTGTGTCCTTGTTAGGCTAAGTTAGGAGGTCTGAGTATTCTCATAATCTTTGTGAATATGGGCCCTGATTCCTGGCATGTAGGACCATATTCAGTAGATGGGCATCACGTCATCTGTACTGATCTGTGATCGCCACGCCTCTTTTTGGGGAAAAACAACTTGGGGAGTAAACAGGGGTTGGGTGGTGTTTGTTCACAAGTCCCAGACATAGTCACCTCTCAGTTTTAGGTCACCCGGAGATTCATAATCGTAATATTAAATGTCCAGGTAGGGAAATGGGAAAATACCATAGGGAAGACTGAAGGGGCATGCCAGAAAACGGATCAAACTAACTTTTCACAGTAGCACAAACACTCAATGGCGGCCAGTGTTGGAAAGTAATTGCTTGACATAGCTTGATGCACTAACAAAACGAACGTTTCAAACAATCTAAGTTTTTAAACAGGCCAAATACAATGTCGATCTATAGGAACGACATCTGTGTTTTCCACCAACCGTAGGCGTGACCGTGAAAAAAGCCCAAGCACCTGGATGCGGTCTGATGTATAATTGTAAGGCCATCTAGACAAAGGCATTTCAGTGGGAGAAAATGGACACTCTCAGTAAAGCCTGTTATGCTCTGCTTAGTCAGAGTGGGATATCGCACCTTCTGTTCATCCCCACTACTAAATCACACACTTTGGCTCTACATGAATACCACCTTTTCTCCCTGTGGCGTCCCCTGTTGGCTGCTAACACACCTCAGACTGGGACTTGTATCCTGCAAGCCAGCATTAATCTGACAATCTTCAGGATTTATACGTGCTGTGGGTTCATTTCTTGGTTTTCACATACTGGAGCCTATGTGGAAAAACGAGGAGGCGGCAATACTGTCATAGCAACTAAGAATTTGGGGGTACAGCACATAACGGTGATTGCAAAGTCCCTCTCAGGAAAGTGCTGCACAGTGCAAGGTTTCTCTGTCACTCTCTCAGTTATTACCTTCTTTGATGATGTCGTCCTCTCTTGTACCTTCCTTCTATACCGTGGCTCAAGATCAGATGTCACACCAACCATCTCTTTATGCCAAAAAGTTGAGACATTAATCCTCTGGGATAATAAATTGTGCCCCGCCCTCCACCACTCCGGTTCAAAGTTTTGCAGTTGGTGGAACCATTAATTCTGTTACCTACGCCAGAATGCTTAGGATTCGGGAGCACGAGCCTGGTGCTGTCAGATGACTGTGATCACCAGGAGAACCTGCTCAAATTATGGCTAGAGTTTCGCATTACTAGCCCAGGCTCAAAACCACTAGCCTTCCATTCTTTTATTTTCTTTAGGCTGTATTTGAAAAGACCAGTTTTGTTGATGAACGGCTGTTTTTATTGATGGCACGTCATCAGCCATCTTATAAATCTATTAACAGACTGCATGAACTGATATTTACCAGTCTTGTCATGTTTGTGACAAGGTCAAACTTCTTTTTTGGACAATATTTTATATTTTTTATCCAGTACTGTATTTTAACCAAGGATGGAGTAACCATTGATGGGGAGGGAAGAAAAAAAGAATGATTTTGTTTTTATATTTACTATTTCTGCAGACCCCGTGGAAATAAAACATCATTTTATTATGGGAAAAAAGGCGATATTCAGTGCAACATCATTCATTTAAACTTGGATTGTATTCAGTGCAACATCATTCATTTAAAGGGTAATTCCACTCTGGGTCTCGCTTGTATTTATAGAAAGGTTGTACTGAGCATGCTCCAGCTTCCTCCTTGTGTCAGTCAAGGTTGCCACTGAGGGCTGATCTGTTAGCTGGCGAGAGAGGGTGGGAAGCTGATCAAGAGACAATCGAGGTATCAGGAAATTCAAATTACCTGGCTACTGTACCGGTAGATATAAATTGAGTGAGGGTAAAACTATGTGTCATTATGACATAGCTCTACTAAATTGGCACCTTCCATTGCAGACATTTCTGTGCAGAGATTGCTTTGACCAGCCACAGAGAAAATGAATCGGTTATGCATCAATCTGGTAAATGAGATGTTGCGTTGGAGTGGAATTTCCCTTTAACCTTGGATCGTGATTATGTACAAAGTGCTTCATGGGATTTCTTCTTATGGAATGTTTGAGTAAGCAAAGGAAATAGAAACATTTTAATGTTATCATTAATCATTTGTCCTTTTAACTATACAAATGTGTGCATTTACTTCTCTATATCAGTGCATTATTATATCCAGACCAGAGCCATTGACAGAGTTTAGTAGCCACGTTAGCTCAACAATCCTACTCCATGGCCTGGGCAAAGTAACTTGCCACCTGATCTTTTGCAATGTTCAGCATCACCACGGCCATATTATGGAGGGCATTGCTAGCTACAAGTTTGCAGCCAACACCTTTTAGTTTCAGAGGTAAGTTGAAGTACTTCTATCAATGGCTGAGATCATTGTAAAAAGGTAGGGGTGTGTGGAATAGCTTTGTTGATTTGAGCTGTGTGTCCACCAGCTGCCCTTTTATTTGATTTTTTTTACACTGCTGGGTTTAATTTTATTTTCTATTTTTTATTTTTTACACATTGGAATGATATATTGGTTAAATTGTACACACTCAACTTTGCTGTGTGCTGCAATTTTTAAAAACATTTGAAGAGCAAAGTGGTTCAAATAGTCTATCCAATATTGGCATAGGAACAGTAGGCGCTGGGACTAGCACCTGCCTCATGTACTTGCCGAGCGCAGAAAGTGAAAAGGTGTGCTCCGTGGACACAGGCCCTTAACATAAAGTGCATGTTAATGCTTTTAGATTATGAACAGTACATCAAATGTCTTCCATCTCCAAGTACATCACAAGAGCTTGAACCTTGCTATTCCTCAGAGGTCAGCCTCTCTCGAAACTCCCTGCACCTGAAAGAGAATTTAAATATAAGAATTTATATTTATACATAAGAATTTAGATCAGGCTATAAGTGACCTCTGACCCCAATCAGCCTGGATGACCTAACCTGGGCATGCAGCAGCTCATAAGGCATAAGCTTGGCCTCCTGTCGACTCGATAAACCCCAGAGTTTGGCAGGTCTTTACACTCTGATATGAATCTCTGCAGCTCAGATGTCGGGATGCCACTCTGCTGCTGTTGCTGAAATGGACAAAGCAGAAACGTTGAATTCCTTTATTAGAAAATAAATGACCATGAAATGGTACACAGGTTAAATTTGGGACCAGCCAGGGTTTGTGCAAGATGCCAGCACGGAAGGAAGAGGCCTGCCTCAAGTGACTTTGCCATGCATCCTACTGTTCCACCCCCCCTTTCCCCTGAAAATTAGAATTGTTAACTTATAGGGAATAAAACCCTTTTAATTGCAACAACTCTTGATGTCCGACTACTGATATTCACACAGCAGGTATACAGTAAACGAATGAGGGAAGGTGAATTGCTCTGCTCTTGTGCAGAAAAACAGTAAAACGTACATGAAATTAATTCTTCCAATGAGCTATATTGAGGTGTTTGTTATTCATGATACAGATGCCATTGGCATTGATGGGTTGTCCATAGGTTGGTGAGAGCCTCATGCAATAGTAAACTGTTTCCCCATTATGAATAGTGTTTCCCCTTGGTGGACCACCCCTCCTAAAAGAGTTATTGGTATTTGTTGAAATGGAGTGTTTTACTGTCATGTGGTCTAAATGCTGTTTTAAGAGGTCCCTCCACCCAACTAAATATTTTTGGGGAACACTTATTTTCTTTTATAAGTGGGTTAGGGGTTCCATTCCCCATGTAGCTTATTGCGCCAACACTTCCAGGGATGGGGTTCTCTGGCAGTGTTTGTGCCATGCTGTAGACATTAAGCTAGAGTTAGGGATTTGATTCCCATCGGGGGCCATCCATAGAGTCCATTGAGGAGCATTACGATTAAAAAAGCAAAAGGTGCCACGTCGTCCCTCACTTTGATGGTGTCGTAGGTGTTGGTGATGAGGGTGATGAAGAGGCTGAGGATCATGTAGATGAAGAGCGAGACGAAGGTGTAGAGGTAGACCCTGCTGAACACCCACACCAGCTGACTCTTCTTCTTCATGTTGTTGAAGGTGGGGAACATGTCGTCGCCGTTGATCAGGGAGAACAGGCACTCCGACACGGTGTTTAGTGTCCGGAACTAAAAACACAAAGTTATGTCATAAAGTCAGTCGGGGATGCGACTCCCCCATGGTTTTGTCTTGCAAACAAACTCTCCTTGCCTTCTCGTGGTATGGTCCAAGGACAATCCATCCACAGAAGCAGTAGCTCAGGTAGATGATCCCGGCACAGCAGATGAACCGGATGACGTTGGGAAAGGCGGCCCTCAGTGTCAGGATGAGAATCTGGGAATAGAAACGCAAACGGGCAACAGAGCAAAAATGTATCATTCCTGCCACTGTATCGTGTATTAAGACACCATTTCACGACAAATCAGAAACACTAAAACTTTTTGGTGACAATAATGCATAGACATCGATTTGCAGTGTTCCACAACACAGCAGAACACGGTACAACGATAACGGCACCACAAACAAACAAACGTCTACATGCATCAGTCTCATCAGCCCTACGTTCAGTATTGTGACTGAAAATGGCCCGTTCTTACGTTGTACTTCTTGAAGTAGCCCATGTAGCGGATAACGCTGATCCAGACCAGCATGGTGCCCGTGCCGAGGAAGATGCTGCACACGTCGTAGCTCGTGAGAAGCTGAGAGAAGATCTAGGTTAGCGATTTTGGCTCATTCGTTCATTTATGCACTTGAAATGCCCAGCGTGTTTGATGCGTTTCATTCCAAGTGTACCCTTATATGGTCCATGCATACCCACCATGGTTCCCATCAGTACATTTTTAAAGTCAAGAAAAAAAACATTTTTTAAAAAGGGGAATTCAACTCTTGGTCTGTTATTTGTAGAAAAGTTGCTTTGCTACAGAGTAGAATGTGCTTACAGCCAGCTCTACACATATTGTCAGGCCAGAGAAATAGCCCTTAACTACTGCATAGAGAGAAATAATCTGTTATGCCTCAATCTGGTAAATGTATATGTATGGTATAATATAATAGATTCTTGTGTACACTTTATATAGAAATAATTTAATGAATGTTCCATTATGAGCTAACTTTATGAATGGCAGTTTCAAGTTACATTAGCTGGAACATTGACCAGGGATGGTACTTTTTTCAGTGTTCAGGGCTACACTGCTCCCATTCCTTTTTAACAGCAATTCCCCCCAATTCTTCTTTCTTTCCTCTGTCATGGGTGTCTCTGTCAGCCCATCGAATTGACTGGTCACTTTTCATGAAAGCATCTACTATTGACCGAACAAATTTGGTGACCCAAGACCTTTCCTCTAGCGCCACCATCAGGCCAAAGTTCAAAAGTTTAAAAATGCATAAAAAATCAACTATGTGCTATAGGTCTCTAATTTTCTGAGGCAGTCCGGCCAAATGAGAGGATGTTGTTACCTATAGTCAACTGGATACCTCAGACAAAGAGCTGTAGAACTTAATTTTAAGTTTCCAGAGGAACAATGGTTTCAAACATAATTATGTAAGGATGGTAAGTTACAGTTTGTGTTCATTCATAGTTAAAGACTAGAGTACTTTCTCGTGATATATTACATTCACATTTCAAAAGGGAATTATACGGTTCTTCAGCACAAGGGGTAAATAATTGTTTTAAACGGCAAAACCAATTAAAGTACTAGTCCTAGAAATTGTTTCGCCAAACCAGTATTGTTTGACCTGTGCAATCAAAAGTATTACAAGAATTTTGACAAAGCGCATGAAAACATCTGACTGCAAATGGCACTATACACATTTACTGTAAAAATCTTGCTTCATCAATGTCCAATCATGAAAACTAAATGACAATGCAGATGTCAAACAACTATCTAAAAAATGTATTCTCCCGCCATCTAACACATTGTTGTAAATGGAAAATAGAATCTTTTCACATCCAATTTTTACCTGTGAAGCAATCAATCTTCATGGAAACAAAATTGAAAAGGTTTACATAATGTCTAGATTAGAATTAGGCATGCCAGATAGATTTCTGCCCTTCTGTGAACCGCTCACATTTGAATTTGGCTCAACATGTTCATGACCTGCTGTTGGCTATAAAGGCTGTGAGTCCTGGGTGCTACTTAAGTAATGTAACATTAATGCAACTGCCTATGCTACCTTAAAGGATAAGGCCAGTGCAATTCAATTGTTTTCTTATTGCAAACATAGCCTACAAAAAGACTAAAACCTACAATGCATTTCTTCTACTCTCAGTACTCTTCCTACTCTCTCCTACCCTTAGGGGCTCTCAAACAGGAAGCCATATGTTCCTAACCTGACTTGTCAAATGGTCTGTTACACAGAACCATCTTGGAAGTCGTCCTTTGAAACGGTTTAGAAATGGGGCCGGCACTTTCAAAAAAAAAACTTGGCAGGTGATTGGATCTAAACCATACCCGCAGCTGCCAGTAGTTCCTCAAAGGACGCTGATTGGTCCGAACCACTGTGGTTCAGGCACAATCGCATAACTTGAAGACTGACACAATGGATTCTTGCGTGATCTCGTCATCTCACGAAGCCAGCTGCCGTGCAAAGTTAATACGTTCCCATTGTATGCTCATACCTCACCACCAGAGCAGGGGACCCACCGGTCAACGCCACCCCCCTAAAAGGTCTGCCCACCGGTCTACTTCTAAGTCTGGGAAACACAGTCCCCCTCCTGTCGCTGCATCTGCTGGCGCTCCCAACCAGCCAGCTCCCGCTCATTAGCCTCGGGGTGAGAGACCAAGCACCCCCACCGGCAAACAGCATACCAAGCTTGCACCCACCTGGAACCATCCCCTGGGTCCCAAGAGGCGCAAGTGACTGTGTGAGGGAGCCGGGGTAGTCCATGTTCTGTTATTGATAATGTTCATGTTGCTATTTTTGACAATGTCATTAAAGAAACCAAAACATCTTCCAAGAAGGACAAAATTCCTATCAACACCACAGACACATCTGGTCCTGAGGTAACAATC
>OMKL01084671.1:0-16663 GCA_900302295.1 Parasudis fraserbrunneri | reverse complement strand
ATTTCCGTCGTGGACATACGGTATTGGATCTTCGTATTGGTGATGGCTCCATGCTTCTGTCGAAGATGCAACCTTAACTGACTCTTGTGGCGGAAGTGCAAATTGCATTTCTCACACTGGGAGAAAAAAAAAGAACAACAATACAATATTATTTTCTTAAATTTTCCTCTATAGTATAGATGGGTTCACTGGAATTGTGTTGCTAGGGAACAGTTTGGACCCAAGTTTATTTCCTGTCAGCTATTGTATTAGCAAACGCTGCAACAGGAAATAAACTTGGGTCCGTTTAGAACGTTTATGCTGTCATGTTGACACCGTCCGTACGGTTACAATCAGGTTCTGTTGAATTGAAGTTTGATACGAGCTTGTTTTGTATGGATTATTTAATGCGTTGACGTGAGTGTTCTTACATGATAGGGCTTCTCTCCTGTGTGGATGCGCAGGTGGCTCTTCAGTGTCTGTAGGTGACGGAAGCGGGTCCCACAGATCTCACAGGGATATGGCTTCTCACCGGTGTGAATCAACACATGAGCACGGAGATGAGCGACCTGAAAACATTCATCAGATTTGATTAGTGCAAACTGAATATACAATGAAAAAACAAACAACAACAACAACAACAACAAACGAGAAAAACGTTGCATTTCTATGCCAAGACTAAATTGCTGTTATCATGTGGAAGGGTCTCACCTGCACAAAACGAGCCCCACATGTCTCACATTTGTATGGCTTCTCTCCTGAGTGGATGCGAGTATGGGTCTTGAGGTTAGCTGGTCTGTTGAACTGAGCACCACAGATATTACAGCGATACGGCTTTTCTCCTGGAAGAAAAGAGAAGGGTTTTTTTGCATAATGTCACTGTCAGGTGGAAAATGATCTGATATTTTACATTGATGACTGTGTTCTTGAGATCCTGCAATGGGTTTTAGATGGGTTTCATGTGCCCTAGAGTCATGAAACACTCTTAACCCATAAAAGAGCAAATAAGCCTTTGAATCTAGTAAACACATGGTAATCGGCAAAACAAGTGTTACGATGTTTCCATGCAACAACAGCAATAAACTGAAGCACAGACCTGCAAAGGATTAACCAACTATAGATCAAAACAGTCGAATCAAAATGAAGTTAAATGTTTACGCGTTCACGTACCTGTGTGGACAGTCTTGTGGCTGGCGAGGTTTCCTTTGTATCGGAAAGCTGCCTGGCAGCGGTCACACTTGTATGGCTTATCACTGTGTACTTGAAGCATGTGTTGTTTCAGGGCTTCATCTTCGGCAAACTTTGAGTCACATTCATTACAAAAGAATGTGCCATTTTCTGTGTGGGAGAGTTCAGAGAAAGTAAGAGTTAAAATATAGTTGTGGTAAACTTTGACGTTGATTGACATTGATTTGTAGCTCACTAACATGAAATATTCATCCTGGCAATTTATAAACTCACCACAGCTGGAGTCCGAGTACTCTGAATGTAGTTCTGCCATCTCCTCAGCTAAACGGGACCCAGAGGTGTTGGGACAGACTTCCGAGTGCTGTGGAGACGGTGTGCCACAGGAAGAGCAATTTAAGTGGCTCATGTAGCGAGAAGAGTGGCTGTCGCTGTTCCTCTGCGATCCTTCAAGTGCTCTGGAGAGATAAAACAAACACTTCATGTCAGACATAATTCCTCAAACTGATAATATCAAGCTGCAGAAACAGGAATCCCCATGGAGGTTTAACATGCAGGCCAGTAAATTTCATTACAACATTACCAAGAGGTTGCCTTTATACTTTAAAGAGATTTAAATGCGATAACACATGGGCAACTTTATACAGTGACAGTGGTGTGCAATTCTGTCTATTCATATTATTATCATGTCGTGTTTTGCCACACAATATGGTGCAATGCCACAGCTCATTGCCCACGGTTGTCATTTGATGATGATCACCTGCTATTGGATTACAATCACCTGTTGTTTGCTACTAAGATGACTGCAGTCGAATATTTTGAATAGCAGAAGTAGGCTAAGGAGCGAATCAAAAATCTAAGTGTTTCACATAAAGAACAAAAGTATGACAATATACTGTTTGTCATAATTGTAGGTAGAACCATCTATATTACCTCAAAATGTGGCCCGTATGTAATTTCCCTGTTGCATTTAAAAACACATTAAACTAAAATCATATCAGTCAAATTATATCAATGGATGTATGTATTACACCAACCATTCGTTTTTTGACACAAGTGTGTGACTTGTAAATATGTAACAATGCATTTGTGAGTGAAGGGCTTACCTGTTAATGATGTTGTTGAGGCGACTGGCCTGGGGCACAGGTAGATCCTCACCGTGCTCACTAGTCTTGGTTGTGGCTTGAGGGACAAGGTGCTCAGAGTCACTGGGATGGAGGTAGGGGGGCAGGCCAAGGCGCTGAGGTGAGCGCAGGCCAGGGTCCCTCAGCCCAGCCTCATCTTCCTTGGCACTCTGGTTCAGCACAATGAACTTGTACTTCTTCCAGTTGCGAGCCTTGGGGTCCTGCGTGCCTTGCGGGGCCTGGGCTCTGGCAGCTTGGGAAAGGCCGGCGTTTTTGCTACTGCTGGACTCTGTAGGGGAATTGGGCTGGCAGTCAGATTTGAGTGGGCTCTGAGGGCTGCTCATCAGGCTCTTGCGCCCGGTGGAGGAGATCCCCAGGGGGTAATGCTGATGGATCATGTCTTCTTCTGCCTGGGGAGCGTGCTCCTTACCCACCTCCTTCTGCTGTTCCAGGGCCGACACAGGAAACCCACGCTTCCTGGGACCAAGACCAACAGTCTGCCCGACTCCCTCATGGCTCTCTTTCCTCATCTCATCGTCCCGTCCTACCTCCCTGGAGGCATAGGTGGTGCTGTGGATAATGTTAGATGAGCCACTGCTGAGTGCCCTGGTGTATTCTGCCCTGATGGTGCTGGTGTTGTCATGAGGGGAACAATGCTTCTGGTGAATACCACCTTTGGAGAGGTCAGCAAAAGGGTTTTTGGCATCAGTCAGCTTGCAGAGAGGGAAAGAGAATCCTGGCATAGGAAACTGCCCATAGAGATGATAGTTGCTGGGGGTACTGACCCCATTGAACATATTTGAACCATACGGCCTCCCATCCCTGAATGGGGCTACGCGGCTGTGCAAATTGTCAACTACATCGTGGGGCCGGTAAGCATGGACATCCTGAGGTAAGATCAAGGGGCTGACCAAGAACTCATCTCTGGGCAGCTTGACAGACGGATCACTGTGGAGAGAAACGGTAAGGTGAAAAAACACAATACAAACATTGAATTACCATCGCTAGATCTGTGATCATTTGAAAGAGAACCTCCATTTGCTGTCCACAAACCTGGATTTGATGAATCTGTGGCAGGTGTCCACGACATGGTCCATCTGCAGATAGATGGCTGTGTTCATGATTGCCATGATCAGACTCTCCTTCAGTGTGAGACGGGATGTGTACATGAACTCCAGGACAATGGCAAAGCCTTCTGGGTCAACCTTTGGGTCCAAACTGATTGCATTAAGGTTGCACTTGTGGGAGTCCGTAAAGATGGAGTAAAACAGCCCACTGTACAGCCCATACAGAGACAAAGAAAGAAAAAGGCAGAAAGAACAAGGGTCTGTTAGGAAACTTTTTTTTTTTTTAGTTGACAGTTGGCAAAATAAATTTCTTCAGAGCAGTTGCTGAAAACTGTGCTCGAGTAACTAGATTTAAATTACACACACCTGCAAGCCATGAGAACGGTCTTGTGTGCACGAAATTGCTGTCTGTTGACCAAGATAGTGACATCTGTGAGAATATCCCTGCTACGCAGCCGATTGAGGTTGAGCAGAACATCACTGGCATGGCGTGTGAACTGTATGCAGCTGTCTGCTGCGCAAGCCATTTTGTCAAGATCTGGAAATAGAGAATATATAGATTATTAACAAATTATCCTTGGTTGGTGAATAGGAGGGTGGTTGAGGGGGGAGAATGTGTGAAGTACACAACATACAAATTATGCCAAAGTTTTAGGCTTCGAGGTAGAGGTACTCTTGAAGAAGAAGAAAATGAACTGTCAACAGTGTCATTACACTGTTACCATTATACTGGAGGCTACAAGGCTATATAACCCTCATCACCCCCATCACCGACTGAAACACAGATAGGGCGCTTCTGCCAGAAGGCGGCGCCATTTATTAAATAAACAAAGTCTACACGTTTTAAGTTCAATTCAAATCACATTTATAGAATCATCCATTGGTTGACATTTTTACACAGTATATTAGCAGTAGCCTACTAATATTTTGTAAACCTCCGAAACTGTAGCCTGTTTAACATATGACAAGTATAAAATTACGGGCATGAACCTGCTAACACAGTCACCTGCAAGAGATATACAAATGACTCAGTTGGACAGTGACGCAGAGGCTGATGGATAGGAACGGATTTAAAAAATCACAAAAAAAATCATAGAATACTCAATCCATCATTTTTGGCGTGATAATGAGCGACCTACCCACTAAGGCACGCATTCTTATTAGCCCAAACCTCCAAATTAACACAATCAAACGCGTTTAATCTTAACTTCATGAAATAAGTTATGAACACAAGTTTAACCTAAGTTTGCATTCAGTGGACTTCGACATAATTCAGCAGTCAAATGTCCCACCACCACCACCACCACCACTACTACTACTACTACTACTTGTAGTAGTAATAGTAGCAGTAGTAGTCGTTGTTGTTGTTGTTGTTGTAGACTAATAACAATAATGACAATGTTCAATTCAATTCCCAACAATGTCACGTTGTAATGAAAACGAAACCCCTTTTCTTTCATTTTTGATCAAACAAAATAATCATATAAAGTCATTTAAGACAAATACTCTTAAGATTTTTTTAATTTCCACCATATGCCATCACCATGAGTGAATATTCCCCATAACCTTAACTCTCAAGGTTAAAGACATTACCATTTTCATTATATAGGCTATAATAAATATTGTCATAACACATCCAAATGCCGAGGCACCATTAGCCCACTGATCTATACAGTTCTTCAAGTGATGAATTGTGGAAGACTGAATATAAACACTCTGTAAACTCAAAATAGAGTTGAATTCCATAACAGACACTGATTTATGGTAGTCTCTGACTCAATCTGTCAATGCCAAGCCTGCAACTAGATACGTCCTAAAATAAAGTTCAAGAATAGAATGTAGCCCGCAGAGACAGTGACATTGCACTGATATTCCAGAGCAAGTGCTATTTTAATAACGTGCCAATTCTCGCCCAAAACAATCGTTAGCTTGTTAAACTCAATTTAAGGCAACACTTCGAAGCTTACGCTTCTCAGTTATAGCAACGTAATAATATGCATCCTTGGTTTACAATGAAACGTAGGTTATCGACCGCGTGCAGGTTGCAGTGGGCTATGCAATATACGCACAGTTACAGTGGGAAGATAAGCGACAACTTTGTGCAACAATGTTTCTTGCACAGCGGAAAGACACAAGCAACTGTGTGCTACAATGTTTCCGTTA
Organism: Parasudis fraserbrunneri; assembly: GCA_900302295.1. Classification (NCBI taxonomy): domain Eukaryota; kingdom Metazoa; phylum Chordata; class Actinopteri; order Aulopiformes; family Chlorophthalmidae; genus Parasudis; species Parasudis fraserbrunneri. Next base: position 11,145 of record OMKL01084671.1, on the reverse strand, counting down.
GAGCGTAACGCTAGCGCGAGACGGGATGTTTACAGCCATAGCGCTATTAGGTAAATTTTTGTCATAAGGGACATCTATAATCAAAAATCCTAAATTTAAGGCTGCCATTGATTGACATGATGCCAACAAAGTTACTCTGACACGATATTGAAGACGCCGTCACATTTATTGTTAAACCAACAAAGTTGTCAAAAATCAGGGCGTTCGAAAGCCAAGACAATTATAATACTGATACTTTAAATTAGGCAATAATATCTATCCAAGCCCCTACATTCGCCTACTGTAGCAGTGTAGACAAAACAGAGGCACCGTTTTTTTTACATAGCGATCTAGTCCGACCGCTATAATAGCTTAACAACGTGATTCAGTTTCACTATAACGGAAGAATAGCACTGTTTCCAGCCCACCAGTAAGCAGCGCAACATTAGGCAGAAGATCTGTCAAGAGTAGCCCACTGTCACAAGAAGCCACTCAAGAGTAACCTATCAGTTCAGCTCTAAGGTCTTCACCAAACACTATCAGATCACTCTTGCCTAGGCACACATTTAGAATATAATCAGAGAGGATATTATTTCACAAACACCAACAGGAGAGAATAGATAACAACTTCGCGCCAAATTAGAGGAAAAAAGGAATTTAAAAAATCACCTGGTAGCGCTTTCCTAGAAACTTCTTGCATCACCACTTCTAAGAACCCCAGTTCTAAGAATCAGAAGGGCTCAATTCTCGGAATTTGAGCCTGTGACTGTACCACTTTCTCAGAGCGGGGGAGAGTCGTTTTTTTCTGAGGATCAAAATAACGTATTTCTGAAATATATGTGTCTATGCGCTTCATACCTATTGGGGTTTTTAACAACTACAGCACAAATTCAACCTTCAATAATGAATTAAAAATAATGTTATTATCCAGTATTATGAGCGAAATAGTCACAGTTGCATCTAGATCCCCCCACTATTTTGGTTGCTTCCAGTCATAGGACGACGAGCTAGCTACGTAACCAATGCCTCAAACCCAGCCCCCTAAATTCTCAGAACTAATTGATATTCCATGACATAAGCGAAGTGTCCTTTCGCCGCTTCCCCCCTCTTTAAACTCACAGAGATAATATGTACAGCACACAAGCGGATATCTTAGGCACTCACGGATAAGTCGATGTATATTTTTTCCCCTATTGAGAAAGTCTCCCGTCTTCGTAACTGCGGACTACAGCAAATCATCACTGGGGGTTTGTTGTAAGGAGAAAGCCGATGAAATTAATTATTTGAAAGTCTATAGCTATCAACTCGATGTAGCCTATTTCATTTGGATGTGGTTGCTTAGCTGCTTTGTTTGCCATTTTTATGGCATGCGAAAATATTGACAGAATAGACGGGTATGGATATTCATTTTTTAGGTAAGGGTTTTCTCTGTGTGGCCTAAAGTTGCCTCGTTATCGATTATAAATCAATTGTGAACTATGTGTTGGGCACCGGCCCACATCAAGACGCACAGACAGGAGGGGGTATTTAAATGCGGTCATATTGATTTAAAAACAAGAGAACGAAACTTGTTGCATGAGGACGAGCGCAACTTAAAGTTAGACACTAAGCGTAAACGTAGATGGGGACATGCCATGTGAATTGAGGTTACTGTTATACAAAGGATATTGCATCTGAATGTAGGTTATTTCAATGCTAAGGCTCTCTGGGCGTAATTATGAGCTAATAAAAAAGGCTTTCTTAAAGAATATTCAGATATTTTCCAACAGGAAAGACCGCGAGAACCATTAAGTTAGCCTATAGTTTGTCTTAGGGGTCAGATGTCAAGGCCATTTAGTAGTCTAGTTTAGGGTACACAAGTATAGGCTAAACATCTCCTTATGAGTATACGTGTACCCCACCTAACAGCTGAAATACTGTCCACATGCTGTTTGAATAACTGGAAGCACAATGTTCTCATCTTAACAGTAGGGCTATGCACCTCCTCATCACACCACAGAGGCCAAGTCCAATGTTTGAATACCATTCGTTTTGAAAGAGGGGGGAATGTCTGCTTTTTCATGAGACCCAAAATATCAAATAACTTAAATTTAATGAAGGGGGAGGGTTGTCACAATGTGTCTGTTCAGCCTGTGTTAATATTTGTGGGGAAAAGAATAATTTGCCTGACTTATTGGCAAAGTGTGAAATTCTTGGAAAATTAATTGAATGCATTGCAGTGTTTTTTCTTCTTCTTCTTTTCTTTGTTTTGGTTAAGGCATGTGTCCTCCTTGTTGCATCAGCTCTCAGAATTGGAAAAGAATAAAACTGAATCTTTAACTCTGACTAGCCTACTGGTATTTTTATTTTATTTATTTATTTATTTATTTATTTATTTATTTAACTTTTCAGTCTAATGCTCATGTAGTTAAAATAGGATACCCCCAAGTATAAAAACAAAACAACAACAACAACAACAAAAAAACAACAAGGAGGATCAGTGAGAAGTCTCATTGTTCTTATTTTGTCTCACCACTGGCTAAGATGAAATTGAGGTCTGGTGTGGACGGACAGGGATCATTTGGCTCTTTAAGTACACTGCAGAACTGTCGTTCACACTGACTATACCTCATAGCTTACATTGCTTGATTAGAGGATGTGTGTGAAAGCATATGATGAGTTTCATGAATTTCTTGTGAATAAACAACCACCACCTTCTCACGAACTCACCTTGGAAACTGTATTTGGGGTGGCTCCAAACCAGCGACTGTCCCTCCTCCCTCATCCTGTTGACTCCTTGGCACAGGAGGAGCATTTGTTGGGCTGAGAAGGAGAGATTACAAATTGGAAGTTTTAAAACTCAACAGCAAATTAATTATACTGAAAAGTGTAGGTGTGAGAGAAAACCCTTACTGAAGTAAAGCTTTAGCGAGTCGTGTAACCTCTCTTTAAAACTGCAATGTATCTTTACTATTTCTACAATGGTACAGTAACATCCACCTTATCTCAGGATTCCTTTTTTCTTTTTTTCTTTCTTTGTTTTTCTAAACTTGCAAACTAAGTAGATCAAGCAACACCACATTTGCAGATTTTCTATTTGTTGGTTAGACCTAATTGCTGTGGCACACAAAGTGTAGAATATGAATGAAACATTTTGATGTTACAGTTGATATGCATAGCTGTGTAAAGATGTGTGGGTGCAGACAATGAGTTAACCCTGTGCATCTCTTGTTTCTCTCATGATCATACAGTTCATATTTTGTTGGTAAAAGTTGTCGTCAGTGCATCAAGTACAGCCGATATTCAGAGCCACAGCCATTGTGTTCTAGTTTTACCTCTAAAACTACCTCTTATATTGTAAACATTTCATATAATGATACCATATCAGAGATGATGCAGTTTACAGGATAAGAAAGTTTGCAAAAATATATATTCTTTAATTGTTTTCCAACTGTACAATAACATATTACTGCTTAAGCAAATAGTCTGAACTCAAATGTCAAGAAAACCGACTTCCTTTCCACTTGAGAGGGCTGATATGAAGGTAAGAAGTGAAGACAGGAAGAGTTGTTCTAAAGATAGTTCATCTTTCGCTTGTGCTTTACTCAGACTCATAAAGCGTAGGCCATTTTTATAGAGAGTAGGCAGTTGCAATTCTCTGGTTCTTTCAGGGGTTAAGCACAGCATCAAGTAGCCTATGAGCAATTTGAAAAAAGAAGCAATATATTTGGTCTGCTTATACTTTGTGTGTGTGTGTGTGTACAGAAAGGTTTTGTGACTGCTGAGGACCTTGTTTGTTTTCTTCACTGATCGACCGACATACTTTTACAACTTTTAAGATCTCACCAAGCATTAATATTATTAGGGCTGCCCCCTCATAGTCGATTAGTCGATTAATCGGTAAGTTTGGTCTTAGTCGACCAAGCCTTTGTTAGTAGATGAGTACATTTTTATGCTTTTTACCATGCTGAGTGAGTTATTACCTGAAAAATGATGTGGAGCACGAGATTTAAAAAGGTCCCTCTGCATTATTGCGTGTGGAAAACTCAAATTTGTACAGGTTTGTCAATGAAATCAACTAATCGATTAGTCAACGAATTCTATGATGATTAGATGACTAAGAATTTCTTTTGTCAAGAACAGCCCAAAATATTATTATTGTTGTTTATGATGATGGGTGAATAATAAAACACATGATCATCTTTGAATCATTTATTATTGGTCTCCCTTTAAGACCAGATTTTTTCAAAATATATTTTCTAAATTTACCAAAATTAATACTATATTTTTTCGAGTGTTTTTCATCTGCTTGTTTTTGGCCAAATTAACAATTTCTAATCAACCATTCTTATTGCATGGATGTCAATAGCAGATTTTGTTATTCCACAGGTATAATAATGTATTACGAATGATGATGAGGAGGACATTAAATTAGCTTGTGAAAAAAAAATTACAATGAATTGGTTACTATTGGATGTGTTATAGGCATCCAATTGAAGTGGATGCGGTACCATTGTTTTCACAACCTCAGTGTGACGACATGCTCTGTGTTACAATGTAAGATACATCTCCCTCTGGAACACACAAGCATCCGCCCATCTGGATCCGGCGTCCCACTAAAAACACTCCAGGTGTTCACAAACCAATTGGGAAAAAGTCTCCAAAATAATTAAGACCCAGGCTTTTACAGCAATCTCCGATTCAGCACTGCCAAATAAAGACTATGTTGAGCTCCAAACAAAGAGCAGCGTCAACTTTATTTCAATTCACTTGGGGGATGTTTAAGGCGCTCCAGCACAGTTATGCATAATGCACGGCCATAAACCATCCAGGAGTTTGGAGAGAGATGTGTAATTTACCAAGGCCCCATGCTGTGCCCAGCAATACAAGGATGAGATAATTACTGCAAAACCTTGGCAAACTTTTACTCAACCAATTCTCAACAAAAATAAATGACCCACTTACAGAGGATGGCAGAAGAGTGGAGGGTAGCTAATCAATAACCCCTACTTTAAATTTAGAGGAATGAGTGGCAGCTTATTGTCACATTATATCTTGTCTCTGCGTTACTTCTAGATGTCACTATTCAGGCCATGTGATTAACTATGGGCCATGACTTCCAAGTCCTAGTTTCTATCTTTCTGGGGGTGAAAGGCAATTCAAAGACCGTCACAACGAACACATGTTATGACAGTGTTACATGCTGACACGACCCAGTAACAAACTGCGCATAAAAAAAAGAAAGTCTTGCACACCTTTGACGTATTGCAAAACATTTCTAAACCGTATCGCTGCCTCCACTCGGTGCATGATAGGTCACTGGATAGAAATGCCCACTGACAAAAGCCTGAGGCCCGGAGGTTGCCTCACTTTTTTTTTCATGAACTGCACACTTTTGTCTCGTTTCACAGCAAATTTCTGCCAACTTCAGTGTTCATTGTCAGCAAAGATGTGAGTGTGGAGTTGTGTTCTGAGAGGCATGATGCAACCAAGCTGTAACACCAAAGATATAATGCTGTTAGCTACAGAGGTCTTTTTAGTTCCTTGCTTTAAAAGAAATTCTTCTTATATTGTTAAGTTTCACTTTTTTAACCCATCGAATGCCAGAACCTTCTTTTTTCTAATTGTGTCCAAGATAATGTTATGTTGTTGTATGTAGTCTATGTCAAACTGCACCATAACACTAGATGTAATTTATTGTGGGCCCATTCACTGGGTGAATGAGGCAATTCCCATTTATAGGCACAGTATTCAGGGTTTACACATTTTTCTTGATCGTTCATTTGCAAAAGTGATTAAAATGTATCATAATATGCACAGATAATATTAATTAGATGTATGCAGTCTGGTGTGCATGCAAGTCAAGAACCCAAATGCCTCTTCAAGAGATCTTCTGCAAGATAATATGGGGACTTGAGCTGTCAGTCTTTTGCTATTGTCTATAATTAATAGATTATCAAGTGACATTCTGCAAACATGTTACTCTTACACAGCTAGTCAGTGGGGAGAAGTTTTTGCTGTCATCCCTCTAACAACGTTATGACTGGCATACAAGGTTGGTTTACAGCGTGTACTAAAAAAGGCATACAAAGATCTTAGGTTCATACTAATCTAATGAAACCCCTTCATGTGATATGTTTTACTTATATTATTAATGCTAATATAATCATGTTTTGGCAATGCAACCTATTCAGTCTATCCCAAAAGTTGTTAAGAGATTTTTTTTTTACTGATTTAGAACTTGGAGGATTTTTCATTTTACTGAAATGGTGACCTCCTTCTACCATTAAAAGGTGCATGAAATACAGCTAGGAAAGACAGTGTGTTTTTCTGAAGGATCTCCTCCCCTCCCTGTAGGAGTCCCACTGGGTAGTGGCTGGTATGGGAGGTGGGCGTGTAATTTGCTCTCAGTCAACAAATATGCTTTGACGCAATGTCAGCTCCTGCTCCCAGGAAGAGTGAACATGGCACGTGATCTTTTGAGGATAACTTCTTAGGAAAAAGGCAATGTTTTCTGAAGTGAGAGGTATCAACAAAAAATACCATACTTTTCTGAGACTTTTCTGTTCAGTGATGGATCTTTTTAGATGTACTATTGTTCATGTAATGTTTTTATTTTTGAGGCTCTATATGGCTGTATATATACACTATGTAAAACCTCAATTACAGACTCCCTATTCATCCTGCCTTATCAGTTGTTTCATAAAGGCAAAACTTCTGACTAAGTTCACCCACTGTGTCTGTGTGGCAACACCTTGTGTTCACCAGGCGTGCCAGTACCAGCTACATGCTAAGGTTCCAGTCAGAGCAGAGCAGAGACGTGTTAGTGGGTGAGAATACCAATTTGGTCAAATCAAAGCATGTACATTCAGGGCTTTCTCAAGGCCAGCTGAGAGGTGCTAGGAATGCAGCCTGCAGAGTCAAACTTGATGGAATTTTCCATGCATACCAGAAATGTTGCCTTGCCAGGATGCCATCTGGTGGATGATGGGTCAGTTGCTGCCTCATAACATTACAAAAAACATAGACAAATAGTAGGCTACCATCTACCATTCTTAGTGTAAAGGCCTACAGAGGTAGGGGTTTGAGGAGACCATGTTACACCAATTGTTACACTGGGAACAACGTAGAAGTCCACACAATACAAATTTGAAAAGAGGAAAGCCTCATTGTACATTTCAATGTGAACTCTCAGCGTAATGTTTTGACAGAAGGACAGTATCAGGTCAAGATGTGGGGAGGGGGAGCTTAAGCAAAGAGAGATTCAAATTGTAAACAAGTGGATCTTATTTCTGTGCACCTCCCTTCAATAATGGTATCCAATAGGAATCCTGTCTTTGAATCAACCCCAGCTCTGCATTTCTGCTGCAACGCCTATTAGTGTGAAGATGTTTCACCGTTTGCATTGGAAATGCTCTGTCATTTGGCTGCCACCCTATTATATTATATTATTATCAAAATTGTCTTTCGACATCAAGGGTGCATTGGTCCATGTATACTCATACTTGAACATGTGCATGTAGAACGTTAATTCGATGTGCCGGCTGGTGGCTGCTCAGATACTGTGCTTCAGCACATTGATAAGGTTGGCTACTGCAGCAGCACTTTTTTGGGAATATATTGAGAGTGTTAAAATTATGTTATCCAAAGCCCCAATCTTTAATTCAGTTAAGACTGAAGACTGTTAAGACAGTTTAAGACTAAAGAAACCAAAAAGTTCAGGAGTTTTAAGTAAGTGCGTACACGCACAAGAGAAGGAAGCCGGTTACTCAAAGGAAACGTTCACAAGATCAAACTTCAAGTTGTAATTGGTTACTAAATGCATGTTCTTTATTCATTGTATTAGAAGGAATATAGGTAATACTGGAAATATTCTGGAAATATTCTCAGTTAATGCTGGCTTTATGGTTAGGGTTAAATCAGACTCGCTTTCAATGGTGATATCACTGATTTACTGAAGCATTTTATCCATTGTCAACAGAATGTAAATGTAATGCACACCAACATTCAAAACCCAAGATTATTTTTTATGGCAATTAACAGTTACTGGACATGTCCCTTATACATTGTGTGATGTATTGTATAAGCCACGTGTCCACCATTCACTTTATTTCTTTTTGCCTGTGTCTGGGACTTGGAAAAATGGGAAATGTTGATGTCACTTGGCTTTTAACCAATTTTGTCAGGATTATGAGGGATGCAGACTAATATTTGAGTCTAAAATGAAAATGTGACCACAGTTAGGCTAAATGGACCGAGAGAGGTGATATGAAAAGACATTAAAAGGGATGAGGAGTGACGCACAATCCACCATGATTTGATTTAAAGAATGGGTCGTTGGCATTGTTTTGGCAATAGTGATAACTTGTGTTTCGGTTCCTCTCCTGATGGAATTTTCCATGATCAGCAAGAGTCTTGTTTTTGGTTCGGTGCTGTCACTGTCCAGGTTCTGAGGTTGTCAAACCAGTTTGAATATTCATTTTAGGGATATCACCCATACGGCATCCACTGCACCTGTTCTGTGAAATTGTGCTGAACATAATTAGCTCTAAATTAGAATTTGAACACTCGTAGAAATATTTAGACAAAATTGTTTTCAGAGAACCACAATCTCTCATTGTGAGTAGACAAACAAATGTCTTTTTTTGAGAGCCACATCACAGCCACAACATCTGTCGAATCAGGCCTTTACTCATTAGGGACTAATCAGTGAGCGGTAGGTTTATAAAAAGAAAAATGTAGGTGACAATTATGATGAGTTACGGCTTTGTAGCTTGGCAAACAAGTGTCATCTCCTGACTGGAATAAGGTTACTCACTCCTGGCTGAACTCGCTGTGATCTCTCAATGGCCCCTGCAACCTATTAGGCTGCTGTGGCCCACCTTGTCCTCAACCTTCATATATTCTCCTGTGTAAAACTCCTCCTCTCTGCTCCCTTCATTGGGTCCTGCTGCTGCCTGCATCCAATTTAAACCCCCAGGAGGTGGCTGACAAGGCTACAAAGGCACCCCTCTACCTCCAGGACAAGCCATGGTCCAACCCTCCTGCACTGTGCAGCAACTGTTTATTTCATGCTTCCTCCCCATTCGTTCTTTCGTTCTTTCTTTCTTTCTTTCTTTATTAGTTTACTTCCACCAGAGTACATGATGGTGACGCACAAATGTTCACTCATTCAACTTATTGTAAATTGCTCTGGATAAGAGTGTCAGCTAAAAAGGCTAAAATGTAAATGTAATCATGGATAAAGTATTGATCAGTTCCACCCCGAATGCCAAAAGTCCATTTGGAGAGTTCAGCAGAGCTCAACAGATACTGTATATAGTAGATTGGGCAGCAGAATAGACGGTGAACTTATTTATTTGCATTTAAAGATCTTGGATCAGATTTATTGCACGTAGAAAGTTCCCTTTGTAAATACTAAAATAGTAGATGGAATATTGAATTCTGGATATCGTTTGAACCAGTTTACATATTGTTCTGTAGACGCTACTTCATGATTTGATTAGATTTTTTCCCTATGAAAGAATCTGGTGTTTGCCCTAAACATATTTTGATTTCTGGAAAGAGGAAATTCCATCTGCATCAAACATTTGAGCAGTCTCCATTAGTATAGATACAATTTCATGTGGGCTATTTTGGTTTCTCCCAGCCAAGGCAGCAAATGGAGTTTAAATCCAACGTGGGAACATGGTTTTTGGCTAGGATGAAAGCAATCCCTCCAAGCCCCAGACATCAACTGCTCTACCTAAAAAACATGTTTGGAAATACTCTGACCGTTACCATGGATTCAGTGATGAGGGATGAGATAAAGATGTACTTTTCTGGGTTTTTATGAATTTATGTACATTGGACCTAATTGTATGCTCCAAGGAGAAGGAATTATTGAGTGTAGAATCCGCCTTTCTTTTTTTCCCCTTTATTTTATTCAGAGAGAATACCATGGTGGTTGTAGATAGACAGGATGTCTGGCTAGTTGGGTGTACTTTTTTCTTTCTTTTTTATCTATGTATTTATGCCTTGAAAAAACTTTTAGTTTTGTCTTTGTCCTGTCACTTTCATTAGATTATTTTCTTAAGCAACTACCCTTATTAAAAAGTATCATGGTATTTTTATGGTAATTACAGATTTACCATGGCTCTAGCCATTTGCCATGGTAAAAGTTATGTATCACCATGGTACCACTATTGTATTTCGATGATACCATTGTATAATCCAATTTGAACCATGATACCGATGGTAATATCATGAAATTTCCATCATCTTTTGGTCACTACCATAATCAGAGTGACCAAAAAAAAAAGTATGTAAATATCATGATATTTGTTTTGGAAATACCATGACGATGCATTTTTTTTTTTTGAAGGGTAGGTCTTTTTCTTTTCACAGATGGCAAGGGCATATGCACTCTGAGTGGCCTGCCATCAGCGTACACATGAAGCCAGTCAGCCATCATACCACTCAACTCTATTCTGAACTCTGTAAAACCTCCCTCTGTCAGGTATGTGCACAGATATGGTCCAAAGAAGGCTTGAGCCCTCGTCCCTTTGCCCTGCAACACAGAGAGTGGTTCATTGTATACGTTTGCTAGCAGCAAACCAAAGTCAACTGGTGTTTGGTCTAATTTATCTTTATTTACTTATGTTCTGAGTGCTGAAAGACTCAGAAATAAGGGGCCAACACTTGAAAAAAAAAATTAAACATTTATAGCAATTGTTTCTCAAGACTTGTCACTGTCTAATTTCTATTCAAACTATTTTGGATTGTATTTTATTAGTAATGTCCTCTGTAGTACACATTTGATGTATTTTGATGAATGAGACTCATTGCTGCCACTGCTGATATATAAAGAACAGCAGAGCTATCATTATGCGATACTCATACTATATAGACCTACAATATTTAAAATAAAAAATCATGCAAAATAGGTCTGAGGAATGAAACATTTAAGATCCTTTTTTCTGTTTTTTGTTGTTGTTGTTTTGTTTCTTTGGTTATTTCCTTTAGTTTCTCAGTTATGAGTATATGAACAGATTCTTACTTGCAGATGAAAAGTACGCTTTTTACATCTCTCAGATCCCGTCTTAACTCACACACACACACGCACACACACACACACACACACACACACAATAACTCTTTGACAGATTTAAAATACATTACTCACATTTGGCTGTCATATATTGTCAG
>OMKL01084656.1:0-14640 GCA_900302295.1 Parasudis fraserbrunneri | reverse complement strand
TTATGTTCACGCCATGTGCATTGTTAGTGATGCACCAGTACCCAGGCGCACACACATTTACGCCTGCGCACATACACACACGCATGCATGTGGGCGTAAACACACATACACATATACATGTGTACAAACTTGCTGCCCTGTATGTAGTCAGTGATGCACCAGTACCCAGACACATGTACATACTTAAACATACATACACACACACACACACATACACACACACGCACACACACACACACACACACGCGCACACACTCAGGTAAACCCACATACGTACACATATACACGCACACACGGTAGACACACACAGGAGCTGGACCTTACAGTGCTGGTGATTAGTACACGCTAGTTCTCGAGTGGTCTCCTGTTATTCTTGTTGTTACGCGAGGACATGTGTACAACATATGTTTCCTCTTGCGTCATACTGTGTTTGGTTTTCACACTTCATTATTGTTTGAATGGAAAGGATGTAATCACAGAATGAGGGGACGCGACCTGAAGCAATAACCTACGCTGCTAGATTCTTTCCTGTGTGATTATATCATAACCCAGCCTCATCAACAGTTAGAACAATATTAGTGGGATCCATTTGGGTTATTGAGTGATGATGGCTATAAATAGGAGTTTGGTTTTGTCTCTTTGTTTGTTTGAGTAGACTTGAGGAGCGCTCTCTTCACCGAGGCTGTAGGAAGTTTTTCCTTCATGATTGCATACTAATCCTTAAATTAAGTTAAATTCGATGTCATTATTTCACACATATAATCACTTCTATCTGACTCCTTGATTGATTGACAATAATTGACAGCCAAGGTGGACAATCATTGTTCCACTTTATATCAACACTCCTCCTAGTTCTACATACCAAATACTGCAGATCTCAATGATGTGGATTTAACGCATGCATAACTCTCTTATACCATGTTTGCCCTCACAGAGTCTTCATGCTATGGAGAGTCACGTGATGATCAAGTTCCTTCCCACCATTCTGAACCAGCTGTTCCGCGTGCTGACCGGCGCCACCCACGAGGAGGTGGCGGTCAACGTCACCAGGTGGGTGCTGTTTTGATGACTGAGACTCGGGTCACCCGTGTGTCTGCCAGCTGACGTGAGAATTGGGGCAATCTCTTCGCATCAATATTGTTGATCTGTGTTTGTTTTCAAAGAGTATTTGGGAGGTTGAACAAATCTGAACTTTGACCCAACGAGTGAAGCCATGATGATGAAATACAATGATATGAATTGAAGACTGATAAATGTATTGTGCTGGCATTTACCGAACCATTAGCCATTGCTCATTTGTATATTTTCAATGTAATGTGTGTAAAACATTACATCATGTGGGATGGGTCACCTTTGTGGCATGTCATAGAAAAATATCATTAATTCATTCTTATTGTTCGACTCTCTTACACTTTCTTTGCCTCTCCGTTGCTTTCTCTGCTGCAGAGTCATGATTCACGTAGTAGCCCAGTGCCATGAGGAAGGGTTGGAGCATTACCTGAGGTCATACGTCAAGGTGAGACTCGCAGCTCATGTCATATACTGTAACTCAGCACAGTACATACTGTATGTACAGAGGTTGAAACCAAACAATAATAGCCTCTTGATGTAAACTCACTCCTAAGTTGAAATACCCCCATTTTGCTACCTGAATTGGACCCCTTTTCAGGTGGCTGACCGGATTAGACAATGGTATTTCACTTTTTGGTCACATGGTGCTGGTGAGCAGAGGGTTCACTGTTTGAGACTGGTCAGAGTGCAGTATCACTCAGTATCAGTATCTGGTGACCACTGGTTAAACTTTAAGCGCTCTATAAATAAAAGTTCGTTATGCATTCCAATATCCTGTCAATATTTGGGATTTTCAAGTATTATTGGAGTTGGTCCATTAAAATGTCCTATTTTGCGTACAATAACCTAGATAAACTTTTATCCCAATTCTGAGAAACACAAATAAGATATCTGGTATATACTAATATTATCTGGGATACTGAGGCATGTATGGGACATGCACACTATCCTTGTGGGATCTGTAGTTGCACATAAACACTAAACACTGTGCTTGTAAAACACAGACTTTAGTCTTAGAGAGCTGAAGATTGATTGATTGATTTATTGATTGATTGATTGTATGAATGAATGAATTTATTTATTTGACATTTCTTCTTTAAAATATGGGCAGCTCCACCAGATTTAACAGTCGCACACAACCGCAGAACAATCTCATACAGACAGAACAATCGCATATCACCTTGTACAGATAGAATAGTCACACACAACCACAGAATAATATCATACAGATAGAATAATCTCATGCAATAATAAAACCAGAAAAGGTCCACATAACACAATAAAGCCCTGAGACTTATTTCCATTGTGGTCCTTCAAGGTAGTGGAGGATTGCAGTAAGACAACAGATCTAAAATATGTAACAGTAATATGGGTCTCTTATGTGTCTCTCCGATGCAGTATGTGTTTAAGACTGAGCCATACACAGCTTCCACGGCCAGAACAGTGCACGAGGAGCTGGCCAAAGCCATGACTGCTATCCTAAAGCCTTCCACAGACTTCCTCACCAGCAACAAGTTGCTCAAGGTAACAAAGTTTAAAGGACTTATGTGACTATGGTGTATATTACTTCTCTGTTATCGAAAACGTTTGGTCTCAGAACTTTCTGGCAGATAGTTGGCTCAAAGCCTTGTCAAATGAACATGAAATGTTCTAGTCTGTCTTTCATAGTCATTTTTTTCTTACTCTAACCTACTCCACTCTAAGCCTGAACACTGTTTAATTGCTATGGAACATGAATTTCCTCTTGTGTCTCTGTCCTGTAGTACTCCTGGTATTTCTTCGAAGCCCTAGTCAAGTCCATGGCCCAGTATTTGATTGAGAGTTGTAAAGTGAAGGTAAGTGTGCCACAGCGTGTGCATTTGACTCAATGGCTGGGCCATATAGAAAAACATAAATGTTCACGATTTTCCGATATCAATATATATCACAATACTTGCTTAAGTGTGGAAAATCACATGTTCGATCATATAATTGATGTTCATCATATTATTGTTAATATGATATTGATTAATATAAATTAATGGTAAGTGTGATACAGTATCAACCTCAAACTATTGACATTCTGAAATATTTCAGAAATCATTTTGTAAGAAATATGATTGTATTTTTGGTTTTATGTTTTAATTTAGCCAACAAAATTGTGTATCACGAAGATTCACAAAGACAAGGACACACAGTGTCATAGATGCAAACTGCTTTACACAAAGCGCATTTCCTGTGAGCCGCCACTAGGGGCAGAGCGGCTAACCGTGAGTTAGTGAGTTAGTGAGTTACTGAGTTACTGCATGAGTTAGTGATATCACCAGTCATAGAGATGTTGCTTTGCATCTAAAAATCACACAGTATAATAACACAGATGGACGACAGTACAATAAAAATTGGTATATTGCCCAGTCCTACTTGACTCACAGAGATGCCTGCACTGCATATCATAGCTGAAATGCCGCAGCTGGAGTCTATAACATGCCCAGTCTTGCGGACAGCCACAATACCACAGTTTTAAGCATTTTGTGTCCACAGTCTACCACTGTATTCTGTTTTTTTAATTGGCAGCATTTGTGCATACTCCATGACTAACCACAGCCCTGTGTCCGTACCCTCCGTTGGCATAACCCTGTGTAATTTCAATGCCACTGTGGAAACCGAGTTTCCCACAAGAGTAGGCCACACTAAACAGGAAACAGAGAGAGACTACGTTATGGCCAACCCCTTCTGTTGCACTGTGGGGAAACAGTGTTGTGTTATATTCAGCAATGTGGTGGTAAAATAAGAGATGGGTAACCTATGACGATCCAGTCAACCATCACAGTAATGGCAACAATCACCAATATATTAAAAACATTTTTGATTGTATTTTCAGATTTGTTTCATTTTGTTTTATTTCCTCAAAAAATCCTTTATTTTAATGTAACATCGATCTGATACTACGTTCTATAATGTATACTCAAAATTTCAAGTATAAGCAGACAACGCAGTAAATAACCTAGATTCAAATCAATTTTTAAAACAAAAACCTTGGAGTTTAGAATGGGAGTCTATGAGAAAGAATGATACTGGAAGTGATGTTGACTTCAGCTCCCCATCCAACATCAGCAAATTACCAAACAATGCAGCTATATTATGGCTACGCCCTATCTGTTACGTTGTGGTGAAATCATGTGGTATATTAAGAGCTGTGACAGGGATGCAGAGTCTGCACACTGGAAGCTTCCGATGCAATCATTTTATTCACACCACAAAAAGAAAAGTGACGTTTTGACTGCACTGCTCTACATCAGATAGTTGTAGATTAGGACCTGGTAAAAATATTGAAAGAAAAATCGATCGATATCCCAAGATCAGTCTTTCAATCGATGCCTTTTTTTCAGTAGACGTGTGAAGAAGTTCACTAAACGTTATTTCTAGCGCACCTCCCGTCTTGCAGATGTTTCTAGTTTGCCTTGCTCTGAGTGTCTGCTGAACTACTACGGAAGCTCAGTTTACCAAATTACATCTCTTGACAACAATGGCAGGTGCTGGCCCCCTGACCCCAGCACCATCAAGCCTAATTGAATCAATATCAAACTGAAACAAATCGAATAAGTATCAAATCGAAAAGGGACTCCAAAACCCAGGCATCTCATGTATAGGCCCACCCCTACCTCAACTCTAATCTTAACCTCATTGGACCTCACACCCAAACTTAACCGCCCATTGGACACGGTACATGACGCAATACATGAGATGCCTGGTTTTTAGTGAATCCCAAATTGAATAGGGACCTCGTGAATCAAAATTAAATGGAATTGGTTAATCAGTGGCGATAGCCAGCCCTAAATGTGATTGTGCCCCTCCAGCTGTCCAGGAACCAGAGGTTCTCAGCGTCTTTCCATCACACTGTGGAGACACTGGTCAACATGATGATGCCCCACATCACTCAGAAGTACAAGGACAACCTGGACGCTGCCAGGAACGCCAACCACAGCCTGGCCGTCTTCATCAAGGTCAGCGTCTATTCTAAATTCATGTAATAACAGGGCTAGCAGAAACCAATGTGTACCTATAGACCTTTTCAGAAGAATTCCAATGCTATTCCGTTGCTAGGGGAACAGCTTGGCCCCTGTTTATTTCCTGTCAGCTTCTGTATGAACAAACATTGCAACAGAAAATACAAAGGGGCCCATTTAGAATGTTTATGTTGTCAAGTTAGAGAAGGTCTATAAAATGTTCTCATGTGTAGACTAGTGAAGTTTGGACTGTGAAATCTGCAGAAGCATCACTGGTATTGTTGTGATGTGTGCTGTCGGACTGGTTATACAGTTGTCTTGCCGGAAGACAATGATGTCCGTTGTCACCTGAACAGAGCTTTAGAACAGAGCTCTGGGTGTTGGATAGCTGGTAAGCCTCCTCGGCCTGTTTAATTTACTGTTGAACCGATTGGAAGTGCTGTAGACCTACTTCAGCGTAACTTGCTAGCCCCAATGGCAATGACATACTGTATCAACCGCTCCCTCTCCCTCAGTCATCCAAGCCAGATTTCTATACAAGCATCCAGTATCCAGTATTGGTAAATGTTGTGGTATTCAAGCATGCTTATTGCTAGTGGGATTCTGATATATAAGACTTTGATACATCTTCATGTACAACAATCTAGGTCAGGTAAAAGTGAAATCTTGAATAAGTATCTTTATTGCTTGCTGCTGGAGTTGCTCCCCCGGGGGATCTGTCTGTGGCTGCCCATTGCTCCTAAGTGGTTAGGATGGATCAAATGCAGAGGAATCATTTCCCCATGGGGCTCAATAAAGTATAACTTATTTATAACTGAACAGAAAACCTGATTGTTTCATCTCTTTCCATAGCGCTGTTTCACCCTGATGGATCGAGGGTTTGTCTTCAAGCAGATCAACAACTACATCAACTGTTTTGTGCCTGGGGATCCCAAGGTACAGTGATTATTGTTGTTCTTTCACTACTGTAACTACTGTTACCTTTCCCAGGGAGTTATACATAAAGTAAGTTGTTACTGTTATGAGAAGTAAAAAGTAAAGTGTAATACATTACTTTTTTGAGTAATGACCACAACACCGGTACCCAGTGATATTAGTATTGCAAACCTTTTTTCATTCTCTCAAAGTGAATAAGAATAGGACATTTTAAAAAAGAGGTTGTATTTATTTTCCATCTCTGATGCATCTGGTTTTCCATTTTTCCAGACACTATTTGAGTTCAAGTTTGAATTCCTGCGCGTGGTCTGCAACCATGAGCATTACGTTCCTCTGAACCTGCCCATGCCCTTTGGAAAGGGAAGGATACAGAGATTTCAAGGTGAGGACTTCATGAAAAGTACCGTACTATGTCCACTGGTCAAGAAATAACAGTGATTATAGTGGAATTGTTCTGCCCATATGTTTGCATTTATGTACCGTGTTACATTATATTTCATACTTGTACGATGAAACAGCCAGTCAAACCATGCTGCACCACTATCCAACACTAATAATAAGTCCAACACTAATACAATAGTCACATGATCAATGATTTCATGGATTGCCTCATACTAGTCCAGAGTCACTTAAACTGTATTCAGCACAAATACAGTAATACCGTAAGTAAACTGTATTTAAATGTGTGTTCTCTGTTTCAGCTGTCTTTGCTTTCACAGAGCTTATTTTGTGTTTCTACTCTCTCTCAATTAGCTTTACTTTCTGCCAGCTTGGAGTCTTATGATACTCCAGTAGGTAGGTGCAAGGTGTGCTGCTTGCCTGCTCTGTCAGAAAAATAAAATAAGACTTTGAAGTCTTGAACTACATGGCCATGTGGGCCAAATGATTCCTTTCAACATCTGAACATAATCATTTACTTGTGTCATTGCTCTTGGTGTGGAATTATTTTTTTTCCGTCTACCCATTTCAAAATATTGTGCTGAAAGATGATATTATTTATGATTTTGATAAAGCAATATGAGCTGTAATTGGCTTTTATTTGTAGGTGTGGTTTGATGAGAGTGCAAGTTTGTTTTCCCCCTTTTCTTTGTGCCATGAAGTTTGCAAATTTCTCAACAGTTTGGAATGTATGACTAGCAATGAGTGTAACCCTTAGGGCTAATTATTCATTCTTCTCTCTATAACGTCATATCCCATGGGTGTTGAAACTTGCTTGCTGAAAACCGATACTCTAGACTATACAAGACAAAATGTGGACTTGTAATTGGATCACAATCATTTTGGTGCACCTTTTGTGTGTCACTTGTGATTCTTTTTTTTACTCGTCCCTCATGCTCGGTGAAACTATGTCTCTGTTAATTTGCCAATCTTAAAACTCATCAAAGCCACCTTGCCTGCTACTAACAGATCAATTCATTCACACTCTTTACTTGTATTTAACTGTCTTTATTCGCAAACAATCACTGTTGACATAGAACAATGATTGTCAATGTCCAACTGTCAATTATTATGTTTTTTTAGAGTCCTACAAACCAAATGTCAAAGATTATTTCTATTGTATATACAGTATATTGTTGTTTCTTGTAGAACTGGTTAGTTAGGATGAACATGCATGCACATCTCTGGACATAAAACAGATTTGATATTTGAGAGTCATTTGTTGATAATCACAAACTATATCAGAATACATTTTACACCAAAAGGGTTTTATTTCAAGGGTTTTTGTATTGGTTACATTCTGTGTCTTAGATTTCTCAGTTATCAATTCATATTCCCAGTTCGCTTTATTGCCATGATGATAGCTATATGTGTTTCTCATTTGACACATATCCCAATTTGAAAGATTGGTTGTTGGTGTTTGACTATTTGTTCATCGGAGGCTGTTGATTTTCGTAGACTTCTTCTCCCTTCTTTGTCAGCTGCTCGTAAAGTCCTCCTTTTTCTCCCTCCTTTTCCCAGACCTCCAGCTGGACTACTCGTTGACAGACGACTTCTGTAAGAACCACTTCCTGGTCGGCCTGCTCCTCAGGGAGGTTGGCAGGGCTCTACTGGAGTTCAGGGAGATCCGTCAGATATCCATCCAGGTGCTGAAGAATCTGATGATCAAGCACACCTTCGATGACCGATACACCTCCAAAGTAAGCAGAGCCTCTTACCACTGCCTCTTGTTTCCCTGGTTATTATTACAAAATATTATTACACGACGCAGCCCCAACAAGCTAAGCTTTTCACTTGTGGTTATTGAATTTATGTGTGGATCAGAATCAATCGATATGCATTATTATATGGTGACCCGCATTCCATAACAGTTATTCAACCTAAGATAATCAAATGCAACCGTGAGCACAAAGCACTATAAGAGAAAAGGACATGTGAGAACTGAGGAGAGTAAATAGGCTAGTCCTCTCATTGTAGAAATCGAATTCAAAGTAGTATAGGGTTGCGCTGTCTTCTCAATCTATGATATGCTTGCACAGATAGTTATAGCTCGTTTTCAAAAATATTTTTGAGCCAGCAAAATTAGTCTACATGTGGACTACTATAGGCTACTGTGCTGGCTAGAAAAGATTTATAGGCTATACTATATAATTAAGCATGCATTCTCTTTCGCGTGTGGAGGAGTGACAGGAGACACATAACATTTTGTGAGATAAGCCAGCCTGTAGAATAATTATCTGTGTGCTGCGTCAAAAATAAAATATCCATTCATTCATAATCGGATGCCGTGGGTAGAGCCTAATATATAATTATCTACATGCACATATCGCCATCTCTTTGGCCTTGGTTGAAGTTATTCTGATGTAGCCAGGTGCATATTGTTCTTAAAGGGGATAAGTGGAGCTGATTTGATTGGCCATATCGAAGCCAGCCCCAACTCCACCTGCTAATAATGTATTCCTCCTACTCCAACCCTGTGTCACGCTGCGCCACGGATGCGCTTGCATCTCTGGTCACCAAATTACCAAAGAAAGATAGGCCACACCCACGTGCACCAGCTCTCGGAACTTAGACCTGTGTTTGTGCTTGCACCTAGATTCACGAAAATAGAGCCCCAAGTGGTAAATGGGCAGCCATTTTTAACGTTTTTACAGTACAATGACACTGACTCATCCTCGTCTTATAATTCTTGTAGTAAGCAAGTACTAATATATTTTGCTGAGAAGCTCAGTGGATATAAGCACTAACATTGCCAGGGTTAGGGGTTCAAATCCCACTAGGGCTAAATAAATAGAAGTGTTTGTAGAGCACTGCACAGATGTTTACATCTGCACCTTTGTATGTATATTTCCTAACTTCACTACTTGTATATAGGGCCACTATATACAGTATTGTATTGCATTGTATTGTTTTTATAGGCTTTCTTTTCTATTTTTACTTGCTGTGTTATGTGTGCATGCACCGTCAGGATTGTTACTCAATTTCGTTGGACAATGACAATGACAATAAAGGAATTCTATTCTATTCTATTCTACAACCTGAAAATCTATGCATTCATTTGACGTTAAGGCACTTTGAATTAAAGCATTCACCAAATATCATATGTTATTGTTTTTTTTGTTTTGTTTGTTTTGTTTTTTTTAGAGCCAGCAAGCCAGGTTGGCCACCCTCTACCTGCCCCTGTTTGGCCTGCTGCAGGAGAATGTCAACAGGCTTAATGTGAAGGAAGTCTCCCCGTTTGTCATCAACCAGTCCAACAATGTAAGACTGCCATCTAGTGACTATTTATCAGAGGTGACAGCACTGAATGTAAAGGTCTGAGTCAGATTCAGTTTAAGAATTTACTCTGTCAATTCTATCTCATTGCATGGGACAGACTTTGACATTTACCAACGCAAACATTAAAACACAACCATTCTATAATAAACTATTAATAAATAGAGCAGTATGCAAATGTAGCAAATAGTGCAGATTGCCATTATGAATCCTTAACATTCTTCATGTTTCCCCTCAGAATGGCAGAGAGGATTCACTCCTGGCCAACGCCTTGATGACCCCTCCCAGGTCCAGCACCATTCTGGACAACAGTCTGCACAAGGATGTGTTTGGGGTCATCTCTGGCACAGGTGTGTTAAGAGGCTCATTCTACCACTAAGCAGATACTTCCTTTTTCTGAAGTCTGGATTTCAGGATTCACTTTGTCAGAATAACATCATCAATCCTAGGGCGATATTGTGGATGTTGTTGTTGTCAAGTGAAAACAGTTAGCGGGGAGGCTGGGTGCCGTCCCCCAACCGTTTTCAGTTTTCAAAATAAATTCGGACTTAGGAAACGGGAAACAGCCCGCACTGACACATACGCCGTATGTTCGTCCCAAGCCTCGGCTAAATGAGATCATGATATATGTTGTTTCATGGTGTTGCCTCTCCTGTAAGTGTGTGAGACACTGACAGTGCTGTTTCTGTCACACAGCCTCACCACACACGGCGTCCACTCCCAACATAAACTCTGTGCGCCATGCCGACTCGCGGGGCTCTCTCATCAGCACCGACTCTGGGAACAGCCTGCCTGAGAAGAGCAACGACAAGGTCAACTCTCTAGACAAGGTATATGTCTCAGTATTGCTGTTCAGTGTTGATAGCATGAACGCTGTAGCGTTTCAAAATGCCGGCGTATCCTAGATATTATTGTAAAACGTTTATGTATTGCTGTAAAACGCTGCTGAAGTGATTTTGTACATTGTTAAACACGTCGCACAGAAGGAGAAGATCCCCCACACTGTCTCAATGCCTCAATTCATGCATTTTTTTGACTATATAAATGCAGGGTATATTTACAGTACATACAGTCTTGAGGAGTTTGATCTGTATGTACATCATAATGTTACTCCATGTTAACTTGTACCATTGAATCCCCTGCCCTCCACCGCCTCCCTCCATGGCCGCCGGTGGCAGAAGGATAAATTTGCGCGGAGGCACTCTGCCAGCGTGCTGCGCTTCTTTACGGAGGCGGAGGAGTCCATGCTCTCCATGCGCACCAAGCGTGTCACCATGGACTTCTCCCTGCTCTCTGTCCCCACTATGGCCGAGAATGTCCCGCCGCCACAGCCCACCTTTACACTTCAAGTATATAAACACCTCCTTTACCCAGCACCCCGCCCCCCTCCCCCCCTCACAGAGTGTCCCATCTGGGAATGGGAGTGTGTGTGTGTGTGAGTGTGTGTGTGTGTGTGTGTGTGTGTGTAAATGTGTGCTTTCTCTTACGAAAACTCGAAACTGTAGTGATTCACAATAGTATTACTTGGAATACTATAGAAATGTTACGGTGAATCATTAAAGTATTCCTGTGGTTTTGTCGTACACACCAAAGAGACTTATCCTACGACTACAGTGCGTACGTAAATTGTTATTTCTATAGTGATTAATTTTTAGTATTTCTATAGTATTTAGTGCGTATGAACAAAACCACAGGAATACCGCTAGTTTTACTATAGTTCATTTTGCTATGGGTTGTCCTTCCCTCAAGCCCTTTCTTTGCCAGGAGATGATATGCAGGCTTTGCCCTGCCTGTCCTCCGACAGTATGTCATCCAGTAGAGCTGCTGTACTGTGCGGCTTCATGGGAGTTATCCCTCTGCTATTATAGACGCCACATGGTGTTCATAGTAAGCATACATGCCAGTGGGTGTTTCTTTTCTTTTTTCTTTTTTTTAGCAGTGTGCTACAACTCTCTTTGTGTCTCAAACTAAAATCAGACCCCAGGGTTCGGATGGTGTTTGCAAATAATTTGTAAAGTTTGTTTTAACCTGCTTGGAGTGTCAGATGGGTGTGGGGTTGACTGCATCAGCAGAGTTATTTTACTGTAATTTACATAAGTCGTCAATCACATACTTTTATTAAGTATAGTTAGTGTACAGAAGTACAGTAGACTGAACAGATTTTCAAATAGTGTACACTTTCTGGCTCTCATTGTATTCTTCCGTTGGGCAAACATCACCATCTGGTTCTCCCTGCAGGTTGAAACAGAAGCTAAGAATTTAAAAGGAAAAAAGGTTGAGGATGGCAGTTTGATCCCCTCAATAAACTTTAATATTCCAGTGTTTCAGACGTGAAACTGCTCCCTCAGTGAGCGCCTCCTCTGCAGTCTTATCAAGTTATGATCTGTATGATTGAAGGGCCAGCACCTCATTGCAAAATCTAAGAATTGTTTGCAAATACTTTGACTCTTGTCTGATGACTTTTTCATCAGGTCTCTTCTCAGGTCACTGTTCTCATTAGTGACATGCATGGCAGCATTTATCCTAATGACTGAGACAGCTAGCAGTTGAGAAGAAATAAGGACACTGATGATAAACAACATCCTCTTGACGTCCATAAGACAGAAAACTCATTGTTGAATCTCTCCTTGATTAAATATCATATGTACTGCCGCCTTATACACCAACTCCTGTGACTTATTTGGGGCAGCTAACTTTAGCCTTCAGGTTGGTTCCACACTGTCTAATGCCCTTTAAGACAAGACGTAGCCTCATTGTTTCCATGAAGTCATCCCCCAGACAGTTTCATGGTCTAGACCCTCTCACCGCTGGCAAAGGAAGAGGCTGCTGCACACTGCCAACCCCATGCTGTGGTAGAGCTATTGGTCGAACTGTTCTGATGCTCTCTTTCCAACACTCTCTGTTCCCCGTTTGGAAAGGCTGTGATTCCTAGCAGGGCATGAAACTAACTTTTGTGTTAGCTGGCTAGTGGATTACTAATTACCAGCCAATTTGATTTGTTAACTGCCAAAGTAAGTTTAAGAACAGGAAAGACTGATATGCCAGCATCTGGTTTTTGGTTGGTGTTAATTTCAAGCCCTGATTATTAGGACCACTTAGAGCTCCACTGGCAGTCTCTCCTCCCTGCTAGGCCTGTTTGAGTCGTTCCATTAGAGTAGCAAGACCACAATAGATGATTATATTGATAATGTCACTATACAAAGGTAGGATTATAGTTATAGTAGTTATAGTATTATATTAGATTAGATTTATGTATGATATATACTGCATATCATAATAATGTAATATATTGTAATATTTCAACACTCTTTTGGTTCCCTGACAACGAATACAAATGGGATTGCAGAAAACAGACCAGGATGGCCCAGGGCCTCACAGAACCTTTCTAGTGAGTGAATCTTACCACAGTCAAGATCAGAGGATGTAGAGGAAGGATTTGATAAGCTTTTCGTTTTTTTGGTCTTTTTTTAATAGAGTGTAGAGGACCAGTTTCCACCAGGGCCCATATTCACAAAGGTTCTCAGAGGAGGAGTGCTGGTCTGGGGCCAGTGACCAGGAACACTTGTCTTCTTGACCTCACTTAGACCAACAGACTGAAGCTGACTCTAGATGACTTTGAGAGGCTTTGTGAATATGGGTCCTAGAAACCAAATGTAAAGCTGAAATTAGGATTTCAGTAGACTGTAAAATAAAAAGAGTCTATTTGGAGTGACATAACATCCTGTAAACTACTGATTGTTTCCCTGCCAGTCTGTAGATAGCAGTGTGAGTTCAATGTTTCCCACCAGTTCTTACTAAGGTTGTTTGTGGTCCTGACAGGGCAGGACAGGCAAGGTAAGCTGACTCGAGTAGCAGAAAGGACTGTGCCAAAGCAATACAATAAGCAGCTTTAAAACTAATTGTATCTGTTTGCGGAATCTTCATGGTGGGTCTGTCTGGTATTTGTGGTGGGCTGCTACGAATAAGTATGTATGGGAGACACTTGAGGCTAAGGAAGGCAGTGGAAGAGGATGTAGATCAGTGGTTCTCAACCTTTTTAGGTCATGATCCCTAAAACCAGAGGGATACCTAGTTGGGATCCCCCAACACGGTAAAGCATACACAATGGTGAAGTTTGGCCTAGAAAGATTTTATGTTTGTCTTTTCAGGCTATTTCACTTGATTAATAATTGGAGGAGGGCTATAGACATCAAATATTCATAAGTTCACAAGATAAAAAGCATCTATGATTATAAATATGATTATGTATTTGTATATCTTTTTGAGACCACCCCTCCCAAAATCATCTCACGACCACCTGCGGGGTCCCAACCCCCAGGTTTAGAACCACAGGAGTAGGTGTTTGTGGATGTATCTGTGCATCTCTTACCAGTGTCTCCTGTCCCTCAGAGCCAGTCAGCTTCGGCCCTGGGCAGCACCTTGCTGCGCTGTGATAAACTAGACCAGAACGAGATCAAGAGTCTCCTCATGTGCTTCTTACATGTGCTCAAGAGCATGTCTGAAGGTAAGAAAGCAGGAACTTTTATTTAATTTGATATTATTTAATTCAGCACAATTAAATACAAATGATAAAACAAACAACTCACAAAATGTGCAAGGAAGACCAAGCAACCTATCATGTGGCTCCAAAGAAGAAGAAAAAACTTGTCTATCGAAATTAGTTATCAATTTCTTCCTTGTGTCTGAAAGTCTGGAAGTTGGGAAACACACAAACTGCCAACACTTAAATCTCACTTCAGTATGCATCATCTATAGTCAAGCACTGGTGCGTTTCATAATTGGTTTTTTTTTCTTGTTTTTTAATGATTTGAAACTTTAATATATTTTCAGAGCAAGTATACTCAAAATGCCTACCGAATAGAGGGCAATAGGAGCTCTCAGATACGGCAGCTCTCGCCCTCTTTGGCTCATTCACACACACCATACACACACC
>OMKL01084655.1:0-16179 GCA_900302295.1 Parasudis fraserbrunneri | reverse complement strand
ATTTGTCTTCTACTGTTGACCATTACAGCACAGACCTGTACAGTTGGGTGTTCAGTGCCTTGCTCAAAGGACCCTCAATGGTAGTTTGAGAAAGTGTGTGTGTGTGTGTGTGTGTGTGAGTGTGTGTGTGTGTGTGTGTGTGTGTGTGTGTTTGGGTGTGGGTGTTTTTGTTACACAAAGAAACACATCTTTCCCCTTTCCCGGAGTGCTATCTTTCCACCCAGATAATTACAGTCTGATTTGCAGAGGTTTGGAGATACTGGCTGTAGAGATGTCTGCTGAGAACTATTTTCTACCAAAGTACAACTGGCAACTCTCTATTTCCACACAGAGGGAAGCATGCCAGTACTCTTCTGCATGGAGATAGACAGTTGGCAGGCGTACTTTGGTAGCAAATAGTTCTCAGTGAAACTGTTGTTCACAACGAGGTCTGTGGATTATGGTGAGTAACCGTGTTATCATTTCTGGAAAGAGACGTTGGTGTTGAGATTTTTTGCGCTTTGAGAGCCACAAAAGAGGGCCAATTGAGCTCCATTGTATTGGGCTGACAGCATACATCTCTATGGCCGATATCTCCATACCTCAGCAAATCACACCGAAACTATCTGGATGGATAGATGGCACTCTGGGTAACGGGAAAATATGTTTTTTTTGTGTTTTCTGTGTATTGCCCTTTTATGGACTTTGTAGGTTTGATGAGTGTGCGTGCATGTGTGTGTGTGTGTGTGTGTGTGTAAATGGTAAATGGACTGCATTTATATAGCGCTTTTATCCAAAGCGCTTTACAACTTATGCCTGACATTCACCCATTCACTCACACATTCACACACCGACGGCGGAGGCAACCATGCAAGGTGCCAACCTGCTCGTCGGGAGCAGTTAGGGGTTAAGTGTCTTGCTCAAGGACACTTCGACACGCTGCCAGGAGGAGCCGGGAATCGAACCGGGAACCTTCAGATTACCAGACCTCCTGAGCCACTGTCGCCCCAGTGAATAGATTGAAAAGTCACAGTGAATTTCTTTTTAGCAGTTGTTACTTCCTTGTTCCTCTAAGGAATTAGGCCAACAGTGATAACCAGCTCAAAGTTTGTAGGTAACAGTGTTTTGAATCAATGCACAGCACAGTAATATTCCAGTTAAAAGAGATGCAATGGAAAATGTGGGTTTTACCTTTTTGGTTTGTTTGATCGCTGTTTCTTCCTACTTAGGACATCAACTACAAATTACCTTTTTAAATTGTAAGCTATCCTATAAGTAATGTAAAATAATGTTGTAATGAAGGATATTGCCTCAAAAGCAGAGAAAAACGCTGGTTATTCCCTTTGCATGTAGACACAGTGTGTTATATCTTTCATGCTTAATGCTTGATTATCAATGAAGTTAACTGACATATGAACTGCTTCTCATTTCACTATGCAGGAGCTTTGTGGAGCTTTTGCTCTCCCTGAAGGAGGACATTCCAGATGCCTTGTGGTATGAATTCCAGTCATCTGTCCAGGTAAAGTTTGCACTATCCTGTTTCATGATTTCGGAATGTTTCCAACTGTCAAGTCTGTTAACTCATCAGCTGTTTTTCCCCTGGGCTCAGTCTGCCCACTCCAGACTGCAGGAGAATGGCATCACCCAGCTGTCCCTGCTGTCTGCCATCGCCCAGGAGAGTGGTGTGTGGAGCAGCAGTGTCCTGCGCAGTCTCCTATCTAATGAGCACCCACCGATGGAGCAAGGTGGGTGCTGTCTTACTCACACTTGTGCTTTGAGAGGAGCAGTACAAATATCTTGGACACTTAACCATCGTGCCTAGGGCTCTACATCGCTGTAATGTAGTCTTGGGAAACATGATGACGTGATGTGAGATCTCAGTAACAGTGTTCAGAGACCCAGTCATGATCCTTACTTGGGTCATGGAGAGGTTAAACTGGGTTTTCCAGATTGTTCTTAAGAAAACGTTTTTATTTATTTTTTATCAGTGGAAAATGATTATTTATGATATTTATGTTACTAGATATGTTGTGCTGTCATAGCATGCCCAAATCCCTGCAATGTAACAACTGAACAAAATACTGCAGGCTTGCATGTAAGCAGCCGACAAAACAATACAATTTGTAGTATTTCCCCACAAAATCAATATGGGTCCAGATGGGAAAAAAAATGAGTACCTAGGAGATGAGGTTTGAAAACGATAGATAACGAAGATAACCTTTTACTTTTCAGTTTCTGAGTTCTTCGCACGGGAGGGTCCTGTCTTGCTGGAGATGAGAGTGAAGCACCTCATTAAGCTGAACCGCATGGAGAAGGCTGCACTGCTGGCAAAGACGTGTGCTGTGTATCCTGCATTTGATGGGAAAGGACACTTCAAGCAGATGCACCTCGTCTGCCTGTGTGCAATTTCAGAACAGGAACCACTCATGGAGGAGGTAAGTGATAGGTCTGCAGGGCCGTTGCTTTTGTCAAAGAAAAAAAGGCTTTGCAGTTTCATTCAGAGCTATTTGATACAAGATCATTACCCATTCCTGTTGTCTGTGCCATGTCACTGATACAGCACACTGCTGTTTTCCTTTTACAGTATGTTTTAAGGTTTAACCTCTAGATGGCAGACTACTCCGTGGAAAAAATGTTCGGTGCATTCAGAACAGCTCAAGGCAAAATCCAGGCCCAAGTGTTTTTCAGTGGTACAAATGCCCTGCAGAACATTTACTGTCAGCGCCAAATGTATCCCTGAAAAATACCCAATAAATTATCGGCCTTACAGAATTACATCTGGCAGAAGTGATGTTACATTATGTACTGCACTTGTTTGTACAGCTCTCCCAGGTGGATTGCCGTGATGCACTGGAGATGATCTGCAACCTTGAATCGGAGGGGAACGAGCAGGGGGCCTTCAGCTTATGCTCGGCCTTCCTGACACGCCAGCTTCTCCAAGGAGACACATACTGTGCTTGGTAAGAAAACAATAAATAGGAATTCTACTGAAGATCGCCTACGTCCTTTTTTATTTAGGGCATTTCTGCTTTATTGGATAGCACAGTGAAGAGTGAAAGGAAACATGGGGAGGAGAGAGAAGGGGAATGACATACAACCAAGGTCACAGGCCAGATTTGAACGCAGGATGGTGTGATTATATGGTATGCGCCTTATATTTGTGAGCCAGCAGGATGCCCCAAGATCATCTACATCCTTGTTTGATATCTTAAGCGTTATGTAATTTCCTATGGTTTAGGCTGTACTCGTATAGATAAACACATCACAGATATACACATTAAGTATTTAAAAGCAGAGTGTTGTGGATAATATCTCACATCCCTATTGAGGTCTTTTTGGAATAAGATATCCTGTTCACAAATATCCCTCTATGCTTCAATAAACAGAATATTCTGAATACCTTGGAAACGGAACTTATAACTAAAGCCAACATTAAATGGAATGTGGTATTTACATGCCTCAGTAGCCTGGGTAATATTGCTATATCCCAAGTGTCCGGCTTACCATCGTTGTAAGAGCTCATCTAGGTGATTAGGAACAGTAGGATATTTGGATGCACCAACTCAAAAAAGCATCTTTGTGCATCCCATATAATAAAAAAGTATTTGCATTAGGGCTGTCACGTTTAATCGACTGAATCGAATAAATCGATTACAAATAATGATTGACAAAAAATTACTGCATCAATGCTTCAAAACATTTCATTGGTGGCAGTTAAATGTTCAAAAGTGTCTAGTCTGATGGAAATACAATAGAGGAAGAATCATTTCATTCAGAGGCACTACGATTGTTCAAAATTGCTCTAAAAAGACCTGTTGATGTGCATTCTTTAGCTCGATTTCAGTGTGCATTAAGCAAATGTTAAATTGTCCAGGGTTATTTTGTTTGTTTTTTTAAGTGAAAGTTGATCGTTAATATGCACCGATTAATCGATAAATTAATTGTTGGATGAATCGATTACTTAAATAATCGCTAGTAGCAGCTCTAATTTGCATTCATGTACACACACTGAGCAAGTCGTTTCTCCACAGGGAGCTCACCCTCTTCTGGAGCAAACTGCTGAAGCGACTGGAGTCATCAGAACAGGCCTTCCTGGACAAATGTCGTCAGATGTCCTTACTGTCCAAAACAGTCTTTCACATTCTGTTCCTCATCAAGGTCATTCAATCTGAGGTGAGTGAACGTTGACCAGATAATGTTGTTTTATACCAACTATGCAATAGGACAAGGTTTCTTAAATTATGGGTTGGGACCCAAAAGGGATCTCGGTCCTGCCTCTGATGGGTTCACGGCTCCTTTGTTGTGTCAAGGCTGAATTAGACTTCCACGTAGATTCTTAAGCTGCTGTGGTTGCGGGGGTACCAGCATTTATAGCTCCGTGCAACCTTTTTGCAAATCCCTCCTCCACACGAGAACAAGGTAAATGCGGAAATGCGTGGCTCAAGGCAAGTGGGCCAATCACAGCGCTTGCTGTGTTGAGTCACCTGACACACGGTTACATTTTGGGAGAGGTGCACGCAGGCTCCACTGGTAGGCTCCGTGGCCTACGTCGGCACCTGCGACACCTCCGACGGCACTTT
This sequence comes from Parasudis fraserbrunneri, assembly GCA_900302295.1. NCBI lineage: Eukaryota > Metazoa > Chordata > Actinopteri > Aulopiformes > Chlorophthalmidae > Parasudis > Parasudis fraserbrunneri. The sequence goes on along the minus strand of OMKL01084655.1, from coordinate 11,620 downwards.
CACGCTGGACCATAAATAGGACTTTACTTTCTGCGCTGTGGTCCCCATCTGTGGCCCTCTTACTTTCCCCTAGCTGAAGAATATTTGTGGATGGTGTACTAGCCGGTTTCCTTGTTAAAAGATAATCCTTTAATTTGGCTCACCTCCTTGACTTTCTATCACTTAAAATGATGTGTTCCCTACATTTTCCTCTCGTTTTGCAGGTCGACAGCATTGGACTGCCAGTTTGCATCGAAATGTGTATAAGGGCTCTACAGATGGAGTCAAGTGAAGGAAACACCAAGGCCACCATTTGCAAAACAATCTCCTGCTTGCTGCCCTCCGACCTGGAGGTCAAGCGAGCTTGTCAGTTGACAGAATTCCTCCTGGAGCCCACAGTGGATTCTTACTATGCCGTGGAGACTCTTTACAACGAGCCAGATCAGAAGCTGGAGGAGGAGAATATGCCTGTACCCAACTCGCTACGCTGTGAGCTGCTGCTGGTGTTCAAAACCCAGTGGCCTTTTGACCCAGAATTCTGGGACTGGAAGACACTGAAGCGTCAGTGTCTAGCACTCATGGGCGAGGAGGCCTCCATTGTGTCTTCCATTGACCTGCTGAATGACAGTGAGAGCCCAGAGGCCCCTGAGGACGAGGCAAACCTCGAAGAATTCAGGGATGTCACTGACTGCTTTGTGAATACCACCAATGAGCTGAAGGAAATAACAGACAAGAGACAGAAAAACAGACAGGTAAAGAAACTGAGAGAAAAGGGTTTCATATCTGCCAGATTTAGGAACTGGCAGGCTTACATGCAGTACTGTGTTTTGTGTGACAAGGAGTTTCTTGGTCATAGGATTGTACGTCATGCACAGACTCATTTAAGAGGTGGACTTTATAGCTGCCCAATATGCGCTGAGACTTTTACCTCAAAAGACACATTGGTTCCCCATGTAGCATCACATGTTAAGCAGTCATGCAAGGAGAGACTAACGGCAATGAAAACAAATAAGAAATTGGCTAATCCGAAAACTGCAGCTCCTGTTATTGCAGCATTAAAGGCAAAAACAGAAAATCAACTTCATACAAAAGAAAATAGCGATTACCAAGACCATAATGGGGGTTTGACAGAAGCAGTTCAAACCAAAGTCTCTGGGTTTAACTTAGGTGAGGAAAACATATGTCCCGTTACAAACTGCCGAAAGGGGTTCAAGTTTTTGAAAAATCTTCTTGCACATGTTAAGGCTCATGGGGACAATGAAGAGGCAAAGCGCTACCTTGAAATGCAGAACAAAAAGGTTGTTTGTCAGTACTGTCGTCGCCAGTTTGTTAATGTCACCCACCTTAATGATCATTTGCAAGTCCACTGTGGTGTGAAGCCTTACATTTGCATACAGTTGAATTGCAAGGCCAGCTTCCTCTCCAACCCTGAACTCATTGTGCATAGGAAAGAGCATCCTGTATTTAAAGCCAGGTGCATGTTTCCAAATTGTGGAAAGATATTCAATGAAGCCTTCAAACTTTATGACCATGAGGCTCAACATTACAACACATTTACTTGTAAAATCCCTGACTGTGGAAAAGTTTTCCATTCTCAGACACAATTGGATTTTCACCAGGAGGAACATGTCACAAAAGAGGTGGAAAGTCCACCAGAGTCCACGACAGAGGAACAGACATCGCAGGAAGCAGAACTTGCTCCATCACTGATTGAGCGAATGCTCTCTGATCAAACGACCCTTTCACAGGAGATGTCCCTAGACTCCGAGAACTGTATTGATGAGAATGCTCTTCAACCAGACAGTGTAAGGGTGACACACTCCATAGAGAGTTTGCCGTCCTCTTCTCAAGGACCTGTGCATAACTTGCAAACTTTGGAACAATATGCAGTGAAAAGTGAACCACCAGATAAAAATATGTTCCCCATCTGTCAGTATTCAGATAATTCTGTGATTCAGTCTATGAATTCACACTTTCCTGACCCAAACCAACTTCCCAACCCATCAACTGTTTCAGATGCCCATTCATTTGATTATTTTAGCCCTGCTCCACACAATCAAGTAATACCTCCATTTGAAGCTACTGTAGGTGAATTTTCACATGCCCGGCACACAAATGTCTTGCAAGGTCAGGCACAGATGTTCCCTAATAATGGACATGTTGGCTCCATAAGATACAACACTGACTGCAATGTGTCATTACCAGAGCAGCTCCAGGCCATGTGTAGTAACAACCTGTTACCAGCAGGCCCACCCAGGGACAACATGCCACCAGCAATGTCTCAACCACTTCCTCCAGCAGTAGCCCTTCTGCCACCATCTGGGAACAGGCCAGAAAACACAATGGCATACCCAAGCACTTCTGCTGTCCCCACAGGAGAGAAAGAGAGACATCATTGTGCATTTGAAACATGTACTAGGAACTACAGCTCATACAGAAGTGTTACGAAGCACATGAAAGCTGCCCATCCAGAATTTTATAATCAGTGGAAGCTGGCCAAAAGAAATAACAAGCCTCCTAGGGCTATACCACTGAGTGTACCCTCAGTTGGAAATTGTAACCCGGTGGCTCCGTTTCAAAACCAACAGGGCAATGGAGTCTTAATGCACGGAGTTCAGAAGCAGAGTGTCATCCAACCACCCCCTTATACAAACATGGGTCCAAGCTCAAACTACCCTCTGAGTTCCCACTCATCTATTCAAGGACAGAATGCTCCCATACATATGGAAAATATCTTGAGTCCTATTGTGCTGTCTCAGTTAAGAAGCACTCCGAATCCATTAACATCAGTTCCCCCTAGTCAACAATGGCATACCACACCTGGTAATGAACAAATTCCAAACTGTGGCTCCTCTCAAGGTTACCCATCCAACATTCAAGGGATGCCACAAATGGACGGCACCAGTGGCGCACTGGGACTTGGAATTCCATCTCACCACATGTTGGGATCCAGCATGGGCAACACAGCAGAGTCACTACAGCCAACACCAATGGAGAATGCCCCGCAGCCTGTTCTGCCGTCTTACATGGACAGTGTTAAAGGACTATCGCATCAAATGGGAAATTCTTTACCTCCTTACACATCACAGATGCAAAGCAGCTCTGTCTCTAATACCAGTGCCCAAGAAATGGCAAAGGAAACACAGAATCATGTGCAGTCAAAATTTCCATCTTCAAATGGAGCATGCCAGGCAAGTAGTAACAATCCATCTCAAAATGACAAGGCCATTTCTGGAATCGGCGCTGAAATTCCAAAGCGAGTCAAAAGAAACAAAAGAACAAAGTGGCCAGCCATTATCAGAGATGGCAAGTTTATTTGTTGCAGGTGTTTTAGAGAGTTTGAAAGTCCCAAATCACTTGGAGGCCATTTGTCCAAGCGTTCACACTGCAAAGCATATGATGAGACAGAACTGAGTGCTGCCTTGCCAACATCATTCCTTGATCTTCTCAATTCGGAGCAAACTGTTAACACACTTCAGCCACCATCATCTTATAATCCCTCTGTTGTTTACCAGGAGAAGCCTTGTAAGTCAGTTCTGCATGGTTCAACAGATCCAAAAGATTTCCCAACTTCTAATTACCCACAAGCTAGCTTGCCTTCCTATGGAAATGGTGACTCAAATGATGACCTTCTTAAGCAAATCATGGCTAGTTCAAACATTTCGGAACTATTTGAGCAACCAGCACTTCCCCAGCCAACATTCCAAAATCCATGTGGTCCTTATGGAGCTGGAGAACGCTTGCCAGAGAGCTCAGTCATACAGCACACTGGAAATATCCAGGTGAAGAGGGAGGATGAATCATATATGCCTCATTACCCCCAGGCAAGTGTTGCGACGTTTGGCACAAGCGATTTCTCTGACCCTCTTCTCTCACAGATCCTTTCAGAAAACTCACCTGCTGCTCCTCTTGGCAATCTTCCCACAGACCAGGTTTTGTCCGAAGGGATGCTCAATGATGCTCATCTCTCAGTAATGGCCAGTCTGACACCAAATATTATTTCAAACTCAATGAAGCAGTCGTTGTCACCCGACCCTCAACACAGTCCAGCATCAACAAGTGGCAAGCAAGCTGACACACAGCGGAGGACTTTTGAACAAGATATCAAGAAGAGATTGCGGGAGCAGATTTTGGCTGGTGACTTTCAACGTCGAAACAGTTTATCTCATTCAGCCAACACTGATTCTAATGGCAGTTTAAAGAGTCCTATGTCATTAAGTCCAACACCCAGTATTTCAAAACATTCTGTACTTCATCAAGTGATTCAGTATTCAAAACATGTTGACACAACTAGTGGAGGACAGGTCCAAGAAACAAACTCAGGAATCACCCCTCCCTTCTCTGCCCAAATTCAAGGAGCAGTCAACATGCAGAACTTCACTGGTTTTAAAGAAGCATCTACCCAACAGCATGAAATGATGTCACCAACAAGCTTAGTGGCAAATGATGGTGATCTTGGTCCCACTCAGTCACCTGCAAATCAACATGTGATGATGGAAATTCAGACTGCATTTGAAAACCTTAATTTGGACCGAGAGATTTATGATCAAACATTGTCCTCCATTAAACCTATCGGCACTGATGCGCATCGTGAAACTCAGTCAGCTAAGATTGATTCACAAAACTCGACTTTATCAACCTTTGTCAAGCCCTTTGCCTGTGATAGTGAAAACTGCACGTTTCGGTCCATGTCAAATGATGCACTTGTAAAACACCTTTCCAAAAGTCACAACTACACACTCGAAATGATACACTCTATGAAAAAAAAGCAAGGAAAGGTTGCCCCATTCTGCTGTCAAAAATGTAGTAAAACATTTACCCGTAACTCAAACCTCCGGGCTCACTATTACTCAGCTCACAAATTATCACCTGAAGAAATTGCAGATCTAGATATGAAGCGCAAGTTAGCCAGAACCATTGGATCTCACAATAATCAGAACCAATTGAGTGGAAGTGGAAATCCAGCGCCAGTGACTCAGACAGCAGCTGTTGTTTCTAACTCACTAATGGAAAAGAGCACACATCCATATTCATTACAGAATATGATAAAACAAGAATACCCATCACCACCCTTTGGACAGCATCCTAAGACCGATATAATGAATCAGAGATCTCATGATGATAATTTCTCCATGGGGATTCAGCCCCTGCAAAGAACACAAATGCACGACCAAGCACTGAATCCAACAGTGACCATGTCAGGACACCAAGCACTGGCCATGCAGCCCGCACAGCCCGTACAAGCAGGCCCTGATGCAGAGCGGTGGTCAGATGGACAGCAAACACCTGCTGCGACAGTTTCTACTCAATACATGCCAGGTCAACATGCTGGAGACCATGTGCTAGCAGTGTCAACTCCTGTGACCCAGCCTCCCTCTGGTCTCCCTCAGACTAGTATGCCTCAATCTCTCGATGCGCACAGAATGGTTAAACCCAAATTTGAGAGGCCGAATATGGATGTTCCTAAGAAGATGAAGGAGAAGAGGCAAGATTCAAATGATGCCTTTAGTCCTTATAGGCCGTACCGCTGCGTTCATCAAGGATGCGTAGCGGCCTTTACCATCCAGCATAATTTGATCCTCCATTACAGGGCTGTTCACCAGTCTGCTCTATCTGAATTTGAAGGGAACCAAGAACACTATGAGAGTGATGATGTGGATGATTCAAATGCAGAGGAGGATGAAGAACCAGAGAGGGAGGTTATTCAGGTGTTTGAATTCAGATGCCTGGAGAAAGACTGTTGTCGAGTATTCACAGAAGTTCCCAACCTTTTGCAGCATTATCTCCAACTCCACGAATTCAGCCTGGATAAGGCTGGTACTCTTATGTCCAACATCAACCTTGGCAGGTTCGCTTGTGATCAGCCGGGATGCACAGCATCCTTTACTGCTTTCTGGAAGTACATTGGACATGTTAAAAAAGAGCATGAAAATATAAAATTATCCAAAGCTGAACCTGCAAGCGTGATGTTTAAGTGTGACATTGAAGGCTGTGACCGCGCCTACGCCACCAAGTCAAACCTGCTCAGACACACTATGAAAAAGCATAATGAGATCTATCAACTTAAGCAGGCAAATCAACAGATGGGTGAAGAGGATGCAAAACAAAACTCAAAGAATTCCCATTATCAAATCACCAAGTCGAGCAATGGAAAAGAGAACATAGAGAGCAATAAAAAGATTCAACAGAAAGAGAGTGACAAAAGGAAAACTGACAGGACAAAACCCCAACACTGGACTAAATATGGAAAACCCTCATTGAAATCTAAGGAGGAAGCATCTGCAATGTGCATAAAGAGATACACTCTGCAATACCCCTGCATGATCAAGAGTTGTGAGACTGTCATGAGATCAGAACGAAGCATAATGAAGCACTATGTCGGACATGGACTCTCCGAGAAGTACCTCGAGGAGCAGAGGAGCCATTTCATCTTCTGCAAAAAGCTCTCCAGACAGAAATCATGCTCAATCAGGAGTGATGATTCCAGGTCAGAGAATACTTCTGACCTATCGGAGCCTGAATACACAGCAGACATTGGCCTAAGTGAGTATGAATATACAAAACCTGTCTTGCGCAAAAGAGTGACACCCACAGAGAACCCTGAACTGTTTGACGGCAAACTGTCCAATGACGATGAGAGTTCTGAAACGGTTTCCGACTGCTCCGTAGTGGTTCGACGCAAAAGAGGGCGTCCGCGAAAACTGATCGAAAAAATCGTCAAACGCAAGAGGGCACCAAGATCAACGAGGAGCAAAGTAGATTATCAAGGAGATGATGGGTCAGATTCATCGTCCAGCCCTGCCCTGCCACAGGATGAATCAAGTGCACCAATGAACTCTTTTAAACCTATGGGATTTGAGATGTCCTTCTTGAAGTTCTTGGAACAATCAAACCAGTCTGAACAGTCCCTGCAGAGGAAAATTCAACTGTCAACAATGTTAAGGAAAACATCCGATGCATATTTGCACGCCAAAGACTCCTGCGTTGAGTTCTGCAACCCTCAAAAGTTGGAATCGCTTAACAATGTGAAAATTATCGTTGATGGAGCCTATTCTGATGTCTCTGATCTTCTGTTGAAACAGCTACAGGAAATGCGACCCATGGTAATATTAGAAAAAAACGATTAAGTTTAAAAACCTTAAAAGCCTACTCAGGAGTAGAAAGATTCGAATTTCCTGAAGAGTGGTGACTTAAACATTATTTATTTTATATTTAATGATCATCAAAGGTTTTAAAGTGTACTGTAATATCGGCTTTTGAGCCTTCAATCTATAAATTTCCCCTGCCTTTTTATAAAAAGTTGTTTAGCATGTAGCCTATTTGTATTTATGAAGCACCCCAGCAGAGGACTGAAGTAATCAAAATTGTAAAGGAAGTAAAATATGACATCAGCTTATGTCATCTTAATTATCCCTATGGGACTACTTCATAGTAAAATGGACACTCAAATGGATTGTGATGTTGTGTATAATTTGTGATTGGTCTTGGTAAACAGGCCTTGTAAATCTGGAGATGTTCACAATTTTCTGTTTGTATATAATGTTTTGGATCAACTACTGCCACCAGCAGTCCTATTAATTGAAAGATAAACAGCTTTTATTACAACTTGTTTTCCTCATTGAGATTTCCTTTTATTAGTAGTTTCTTTGGTTTAAATATATATATTTATATATCACCATACTGGACAGTACAAAAATATGAAGTAGTTCAGATCAGGGTAAGGAGAAGGGAGTAAAGTGCAGCAACATTTCAGTGATCACCTTTTGTGCTCACACAGGTACAATTCTTAGCATGCGCAATAATATACACAAAAGTGATTATACATCTTCATAAGCAAAAACACAATTGCATTCAAATTGTACAACATCAAGGCACACTGTTTTCTCCATTACTTAAAGGGGTGAAGTGAACCATTCACACTTATCTTGATTTTTGTGAAAAAGGACAGCTCTCCATTCACCACAGTCTTACATATTTTGATGGAGAAATTGATTTCAGTTTCATATTGTGACTACTCATTGCTATCATACAATGATAGTAATGGAGAGGAATTATACAAATTTTTCACGTTATGCTCTAGGTGGGAGTATGAATTGTGTTAGAATTCCATTTAAGAGGGGACAGGTTCACTTTCTTTTGCAGATGATGCATGTTGTGTGCTTGTTTCTGTGTTTGGTGTTGGCTGGGGCATGGCTGAGTTTACAATAGAAACGGATGGATGGCAATGACAGTGAGCCCTCCCCACAGGGGTGTACCGTTTGCTGAAACATTTCCAGCACTGTTTATATATGATATACAGCATCTCAACTAAATTCAGTACAATACACAAAATGGATGTGCAGCCCATGATGTACAGGAAGACCTTCTTCTCAGTGGCTTTGGCGATGTAGCAGTCCACAGTGTTTGGACAAGGGGTCAAGCTGCAGCGTAGCAGTATAGGAACATCAAAGCCACTGTATAGGAAATAAAATGCAAGCAGAGACCCCACCTCAAAGGCAGTCTTGAAGACTAGACTGACGATGTAGGTACAGAGCAGGCCTCCATCTAATCTGCCTTTGTCCTCATAGAGCTTGCACCTGTGCCTGCTCTCCCTGTACTCCCTGTATGCCACATGCAGGGCAACTAATAGAGAGGGCGTGGACACCATAATTAACTGGAGAGCCCATAAACGTATCTGGGAAATGGGGAAGAAATGGTCAAAGCACACGTTCTCGCAGCCAGGCTGCCGAGTGTTGCAGAGGAAGTCTTTATGCTCATCTTTCCACACTTGCTCGGCGGCTGCAGCATACACCAGGATGCGGAAAATGAAGACGATGGAAAGCCAGATGCGCCCGATGACAGTGGAGTACTTGTTTACCCCGCTCAAAACGTTCTCCAAGAAACCCCAGTTCATTTTCCCTCTTGTCTTACGGTCCTGTAATAGAATATAACAAAACTTATTTATTTATTTATTTATTTATTCATTATTTTCACTTCTCTCTTTCTCTCTCTCACCCACCCCATTCCATACTGCCTCTGAGCCAAAACAAACAGCAAAAAAACACAAGTAATTTGTAACATGCTAATTATAAGCCTACCGTTGAAGCAACATGCGGTTACATAGTTTAGTTTACCTTGAATTACATCTGCCGTGGATCTTATGTTTTGTGACATGACCAGATCTGCCTTTTAGAATGAAATGTAGCCTACTGTAGTAGGCTAATTAGCCTACCAAATTATATGTGCGCATACAGCGTAGTTCGACAGGTTGACACGATGGCCAATCTCAATATTGACATAAAATGCATTAAAGAAGAGATGACAAAAATTCACTTACCTGTTAAGCATATGTTTTTATTTCTCTGTCCCACCGCTGCCACATCACACCTGCTGCAGACAGGTAGTCTACTATGCCACACCTTATGTAACCACAAAAGCCTATTTGACTAGCTGCTTCACTACAGCTATTCAACACTAAAACATGTAATGTAGGCTACTTTAAACGTGTTCTCTCTATATATGTTTTTGTACTGTGTCCAAACGTGCCAAAACCTTAACATGTTATTATTAAATAACCTACAAAGATAGATTGTATTTCAAATTAAATAGACTATGTATGCACACAACCGGTCTGACAGCCTCCCACCAGCATCATCACCATGGTCACTGCACAATGCAAACAGGCCTATTTACAGTGAAACTGGATGTGAAGTAAGATATGACTATCAAAGTTAAATGGCTACTACTTCTTTCTTTTTCCCCCTTCTTTTTGTAGCACATATGCGTGCGATCACACTAATCATGTAATTTTAATGAGACTGCATGGTGTTGCATTACCCTGGTTATTAATAATGTACCCAGGCCTAAAGCTACCTCCCCAAAGGAATCTAGAATTTCTGCATCTCCCCTGTGTTGTCAATAATCTATTTTCTACTTTCTGCAAAATTTTGCAGGCTCAATTGTGTAATAATATAGGCGTAATAATAATAATAATAATAATAATAATAATAATAACCAATGATGCAGTGATAAAATAAAAAGTGAGTAAATAATAATCACTATACATAAAAAATTATAGGCTTTATATCTAGAATATATCTATAGAATAATATTGTCCTATTTTATTTCCTCAAGCTGATACAAGTTACATTAAAATATGCTATTTGTAATACTACTATACCATACGCAATTAAAAAAAATAAAAAAAATAAAATACATTGTATTTCACAATTTAAAAGGTGGGTAAAGTACCGTAGGTGGGGTTAGGCTCCACCACATCTCTGATCATAACGAACAGTATTCCAACCACGTGATGGCGCTGTGTTATTTTAGATCTAAACTATCACTTTTCAGTCACACTCGTTGTTTGTGATGACTTTCAAGTAAACATGGCTGCGCGCAGTGACTCGCCAACATAATATAGTCCAAAATCTGCGCTGTTCCGTTGGGGCAGCTGAGCTCTTTGTGGACCGTTTGTGCGCTGAAAGTTTATCACACCAGTGTTTCTTATCAAATTGGACATGTCATCACCGGAGTCTGGAAGTGGAAAAGAGGTTCCCAAGGAACAAGGATACAAAACGCCTGGATTGAGAGGCGCACGGACAACTACTCTCTTCCGTGCTGTCAACCCTGAACTCTTCATCAAACCAGTAAGCCTGACAGTTCAAATCCAGGAATTCTGTAAACTCGTGTAGAACTTCAGTTATTCTCATCACTGTGTTAGATGTTTTATGCGGCTATAGTCATTTCCAGTTGATGCTTAACGTTACATTGTTTTGCAGAACAAGCCGGTAATGGCATTTGGACTTGTGACTATTACCTTGTGCGTGGGATACTTGGGCTACCTGCACGCGATGAAAGAGAACGACCAACAACTATATGAAGCTATTGACAGCGAAGGGGAGCGATATATGAGAAGAAAGGGCTCCAAATGGGACTGAAAACTGTAATAGTTTTGCGTGCATTTAAGGATTGTTGCTAAATAAAACGTGATTCAGTTGTATCCCCTAATTATGTAATGAGTGGCTCGTGCATCAATGTGTGAACATCCTGCAAATAGCTGCAAACTAGAAATAATTACTGAATGAAGCACATCATTCTTGTATCATGAACCCAGTCAACACATTTCAGTGAAGAATGATAAGAGTGAGGTAATGGGTACGTTCTGCACTGAAGAATAAGGTTGAAATTAAGGCATATTCTTTTTTGCAGTTAACTTGAATTACTTAAAGCAAGCCACAGTTCTATCTTATGTGTGATTAGCCAACAGTGCTACACAGAATAAAGCATCATGCACCAGGGCAAAGAAAAAACAACCCACTATGGAGTAGTTGCCTGTAAATGCATTCCTTTTTATTGTATTGTGTTAAAGTTGACACTTAGTAAAGTCTTTGACTTTACTGAACATTACATTGTAAAAAATATTGTGTAGGCCAGGGAATAGTGTCCCACTAAATTTGAGAAATTGCATATTAGTATGCCTGTAAATTGTAGCTACATGTAGGCCATGCTATAGCTACATGTGGGCCATACTGTAGCTACATGTAGGCCATACTATAACTGCATGTAGGCCTTAGCTCAGGATTTATGGACATGAACAAGTCACTAAATGCAAGGGCCACTAGACCTACATTACCTACTGACTAAATTATTACAATACTGA